>JBBPFP010000106.1:1725634-1738329 GCA_037974795.1 Kaempferia galanga | reverse complement strand
ATTGTTTGGGTGTGTTTGTTGGTGGTTTGGATTATTATTATTATTATTATTATTATTTTTTTTTATTGGTGATGTCGTTTGTTAGGTAGATGGATCTTTTGTTTGATGAGAAATTAAATGTGTGTTCGTATGGCGCTCGTATGGGCAAGTATTTTTTTTTTTTTTGATTATCTATGATTTGAAAGTTAAAAAAAATCTTTTAAAATTTCATCCACCAATAAAAATATTTTAAATTGATCACCAATTTACAATGCAAATACTGAAAAATATTCCAAATGCAAATGCTAAAAATTTCTCTGAGTCGAGTCGTTTATGATTAATTAAATTTACGAAATAATGAATTGGATGTTGTAATTGCCGGGGAGAGTTGTGGCCGACAGGATTAGTTAAAGCCTTAAAAGGGATACTTTGAAAAGAAACCATCGTTTCATGATATGGAAACTTAGATAGATTATCACTTCAACTAGTCAATCAAAAAAGTAATATGATAAATAATTTATTATGTATATAAAATAATTTATATGTATTTAAGGAATATACTAAATAATGATAACAAATTGGCAATTCAACGTGAAACTTTGTCGGCGAAAAGTCATCGTTCAGTTGCAACCATATCATTGTGGCAGTGCTAAATGAAGCATGTTTCCTAATTTTACAGTGCCGATGCTTTGTGATGCGGTCCGAGTCAAAAATAATCATGGTTGAATAATTTTGACCGTCTAGCTACAAGTGAAATTGGTATTGATTATCTTAGGCTAACTTTATGTCAGTGCTCACAATGCAGGTTAGCAGGGAAATTTCTCTAACAATGATCTGGAAATTTCCAAAAAAAAAAAAAATAACAGTAAGTGGACAGCCGAATTGGAATTCGGCTCAACTATTCCAACGCTCATTTCAGACATTTATAAAAAGGTAAAGAAAATAAATGGAGAACAATTAAAGGGAGTAAAAAGTTATCAAATTGCTTATCTTGATGCTATAAACGTTTACCAGCTTGTTACCAAGGGACACACTTCTTCCCTTCTTTGTAGAGAGACATCTCTCATGGTGATCAGTGTCTTAAAAGTGGTGCCGTTGAGTCGAATCTCAATTTGGATAGATAACATTCGGATGTGACTTGGATTGAATTAACTCGAAATCAAGAGATGAGATGACTCATCAAAAATAATCATGGTCGAATAATTTCAACCATCTAGCTACAAGTCAAATTGGTCTTCTACGCACTGATCATCTTAGACTAACTTCATGTCAGTACTCACAATGCCAGTAGCTAGCAGGGAAGTTCCTCCAACAATGGTCCAAAAAAATTTTTAAAAAAATGTTAAGTGGACAGCTGAGTTGGAACTTGACTTAACCGCTCTGGCATTTAAGTCAGACCTTTGTAAAATGTAGAGAAAATAAATGGAGAAAAATAAAGAGAATAAAAAGTTATCAAATTGCTTGTCTTAATGCTACAAATGTTTACCGTTAAATAGCAAGTGAAAAGGTGGTCCTCGTTTACAAGGAGCACACTTGTTCCCTTCTTTGCCCAGAGACATCTCTCTTGGTGATCAATGTCTAACCATCATATCCCTTAACGTAGGCACTTCAACAACCGTTGAGTCGAATCTCAATTTGGACAGACAACATTCGGATACAATTCGGATTGAATTGATTTGAGCTCTTCTTTTAGGATGATTTGATCCGAGTTCCTTTTAACTTGACTCGAGCTCGATCTAGCTTGATCCGAGTTCATCCTGATTGAACTCGAACTCGGCATGATTTTATCAAGCTCATTTTGACTTGGATCTATACCTGAGTGTGACTGTGTGACTTGACTATGTCATGTGGGATGGCTACTCTTAATTTTATGTATTTAAGCAACTTCGAGTATGCACAAATATTGGTAGGTATTTTATGCGCGCGGGAAAGAAGAATCTAGCGGGATGTGTTGGATTTTATTTTATTTTATTTTTTATGGGTGTATATGTTAACTGTTAACGCACGACAGTATCATTAAGGATTAAATAAAGTGATCGATATTTAAATGGTGGATTCGACTTAATAGATGTAGATTATGCGTGTAAAAATTTGTTAATCCTTTTTCTACAATTATTGATGGACCGTGGTCCTCGTAGGTTCATCTTTCATCCCATGGGAAAGAAAAATTCAGTAGACGATGCCTAATTGTCGATCAGGGGTATTATTTATATCGTATCACTTGTTAATAAGATAACACTGTTACATGTGTGTATATACATAATCATCTTACAACCCTAATTAGACCTTGGGGGAGTAGGAAGGAGGAGTGTACTAATTCGAGACTAGACCCAATACCTTGAGCAAGGTGGAGAAGGAAGAGACTTCCGATCCGCAGAACCGGACCCGAATCGACTTTCGCGATCCCTCTTTGATATACTCCAAGTCTTTCGAAAATCCCTGTCCTTCATGCTCGGGCTCCACAAGGGGCAGCAAGACAGAACCCTGAGAGTCGAGGTTCCTGATCCACCCTCTCAACAAGTAGTTCACCACCTCCGGAACCTCATCGTGCGGGCAGTGCCCTGCTGGTGTAATCTCATAGTAAGGCACCTCCGGCAACTGCTGCTTTACTTTAAGCCCCCAAATGGGTCTCACCCATGGATCTTCCCTCCCGTACATGAGACAAATGGGAACTCCACTGACTGCGCACCTGCCCAAGGACTCCTGAAATGACAACTGCCCTCCGGGAGCAAACATGATCGAAGCGAACGCTGCAGCTGCTGCAGGGTGTTCCGTCACTTCGATTATTTGGGAGAAGACTTTGTCGATCTTTACGGAGTGGTCAGTGTAGACTTGCTTCAGGACGTCGCGTATGCTTTTGGGGTCGCTTATCTTCTCCCACACCAGTTCAGTGAGTCTTCTCACGCCCGAAGGCAGAGGGAATGTGCCGGTCCATGGGAACAGCTTGAACAACCTGGGGGATCTGATTGGATTGGGAAGGAACCCCCAAAATGGCGTCGCATTCAGCAAGGTCACTCCCTTCACTAGCTCAGGGAAGGATGCTGCAAGGTACAGGGCCACGTAGCCACCGAGAGAGTTGCCGACGAGGTAAACTGGCTCGCCGATCACTTGTTCGACGAAATGTCGAACCTGATCTCGCCAAAGGTCCACGGAGTATACAAGCTCCCTCGCCCATGGCTCTGGCTCTTCTCCGAATCCCCAGAATAGTGGAGTATCGTCGTCTTGTTCGTGGGCGAGAGCAGGAGCAGGGTCTTGGGACGGCAAGGACTTGCCTTGCCCTACGAAATCTAACGCCCAGACGCGGTAATCTTGGCCGAGGTCCTTCAGCTGCTTCTCGAAGTGGAAGGAGCCGACGCCGAAGCCGGGGAGGAAGAGCACTGCAGGGGCGCCGGCGTTGTGAGATCCAGATCTCTCGTAGTGGACCGCGATGTTGGGTTTCCACTCCCAGAAGGAGCTGCTGATCGGTGACGAACTCGCGCTGCCATCGGCCTCCTCCGGCAGGCTCGGTATCAGGACCTTTGTCGCTCCCTCTGCCTTCTTGGGCTTGTCTCGGAGGCTCACATCGCCATGGACGGCGTGGTAGTCGTGAGATTGGGAAGCCCGCGAGGGCCGGAACCTAGGACCTTTCGAGGGCTTCAGTCCGGAAGATCGAATTACAGGCCTTCCGCCGGAAAGCAAAGCAGGATTGGAGCGGTCGGAGGTGGTGACGCTGCGGGGCCAGCAAATGGAGGAATGGCTGAAGGACAGCAGCGAGTCCATGCCGTGCCTAAATTCAGCGCACCTCACCAATCTGCTGAGCAGAGCTCAACCTTTCTGGTTCTTCTCTTCCTGCTCTGTTTATTAACTAGGGGACGGGGTGGGAAGAAATAGAGGGTTAGGGTTAGGGTCAGGGTCGTTGCTTTTGCGTGCACGGCAGGTGCGCTGCAGAGAATTTTGCGGGCACGTTTTCAGACTAATGGAAGCAAACCTTCACCGCCCAGACTCGTCTAGGCCAAATGGGCCACCGGTTGTGACGGGCCTGGACGTGCCCATTGTTAGTCCCTTCAGCCTCCCACGCCAACCACCTAAGCACACGCCGCTGTCTCCGTGTTGGAAAATTAGTCACACCAATACATTTTAAAATAATTTATGGAGGCATTGTCCAATAAATTTAAAAATTGATCAGAAAATTTTAAATTATTTTTTAAAATATTTAATTTTTTTTTAAAAAAATTATTGTTGAAATGAGATTAAATAAAGATTCTATAAGATTCTCCCAATTTAAAAAATAAAATGAAAGATTATTAATTTGTTACTGAAGGGTACAACTTAAAGGTGCTAATTTGTTACTTATATATCTGTGATTAGATCCCCAGATTTAATGTATTTATAGAAATTTTTCTTCTAAATAGAGTGGATAACTATGAGATATTAGACTTTTTAACCATCACAGTAAGAAAATTTTAATTTATATTAAAGTAAATGAGAAATTTCTATACAACCAGATTGATCGTCCAGGTTTAGTGTTTTTAGTTCAATATTTATTTAAGTTGTTAGTTAGGTATCTATGATTAAATCTCTAATTATTATATATTTATAGATTTTTTTTCCTAAATGATACATACAACTACAGGACGTTACGCTTCTGAACTATCTAATTTATCATTAAAAAATTTCAATAAAATCAGATCAGTCGTCACATTCAGAGTTTCTGGTTCAATTTTTACGTGTTATTGAAATTTAGTTGGTTTAATTGATCGATTTTTCGAGAGAATATGCAGAACTGACGGAGCACTGATTTGTAGTTATGTTGTCAAAAAAAAAAAAAAAAACAAAACAAAACAAAACAAAAACAAAAAACAAAACAAAACAAAAAAGTCGTTGCATCATGAGACGATTGCTAGGTTCCTGTTTTGGATAAATTCATTTAAAAAAGATAATAAAATTGAGATGGTTTTTTTTTATCATTGTTAATTATAAAAAAACTCATTCAAATAAAAAAAGAATATAATAGATATATCGTTATATTTAATCAATCTTTGAAGTACTCTTGCGCTGGTAACCAGTTCAACAATCAATGAAACAATGCACTTTGAATTTATGAAGATGAATGAAACAATGCACTGTGAATTTATGAAGATCATATATAAATTTCTTGAATTGGCAAATATATGTTGAAAATTATAATGATCAATCGAAGCTCTTGTTCCATAACATAATATTCTCAAGATGATTGTGAAGAATTAATGAAATTGGAAACACCTACTCGTTGCACTAGTTAGTTGGAACTGCTACTACTACTACTACTAATAATAATAATTTGAGAAATGTAACTTAAGACTAAATTAACGATTTCATTGGAATGAATGTTAACTGTTGGCTAAATCTCATTGAATTGATATTTAAAAGGAGAGCATCTAATTCTACAATAATCTCAACACACTAGATTAAATCCTTATCCGTTTGTGAAAAATAAATTGATTTAATAAATTTTAAAGCACGCTAATGGAAGAGGGTATTAAGTGGTATAGATATACAACCTGCACACATTTATATGTACGATCATGGGTGACAGTCGATGTGCCATCCTTACGTAGCATTGACTTTAATTTTTTAAAACTCTCTCACATCTATTTCTTATATGCAATCTCTCTCCTGCATGCAGTGTAATACTATTTTGAGAAAAACAACTCCACGAGAGGGTTGTTCTTTAAAGAACAACTCTATCGTGGAGTTGTTTTTGGAAGGATAGCTCTGTAGGAGAAAAATAACTCCCGCGCGGGCATTCACAGACACCACAAGGAGGCACACCTTCTTCTTCGTTCTTGCGCTTGCCTCCTTCCCCTCTGCCGGACAGCGTCGACGCAAAGGGGATGATGCCACTGCCAAGCCTTTCTCGCCCCACAGCGCACGTTGCCCCACTGATCAACGATGCCTGCGTCGCCTTTCCTTCTCCACGCCATCGATCACAGCCTCCATCTCCCTACAACCCCTCTTGTTGCCTCGACATACCGACGGCCAAGCATAGCCTCCCTACATCGGTGCCACTCCACATCCCCAAGTGAGCTGCCCTTGACTATTGATGTTGCTCTGCATCCCCCACGAATAACCCCCAGCTGCTGATGGTGGCCAAACCTTTCAATTTGGTCATCCAACATTCATCGTCTCTGATCCACACTGCTGTATGGGTCCAAGGCCGATTAGGCTTCCAATCCATCAGGCCTTAAGTCATCGTTGCCTTATACCATCTGGTTATGTTCAGATTTGACATGTTTTCGGCTTTTGCACCGTCTATCCTATCTAGGCCATTAAGCTGCTACTTTATATTTCGGCTTGTGTGCCACTATTATATCCCAGCCTGCGTGTCGCTGCCATATTTTGGCTTGCGTGCTGTCATCAAATTTTGGCTCTGTGTCATTCTCCAGCTCCGTGTCGTCCTTCAGCTTCGTGTGCATCCTCCAGCTTCATGTTGCCGCCTCTGACTACGTGCCACCTCCAGCCCTCAGGCTCCATGCCGACACCTCTAGGACTGCTCTTGTGGGCATGGTATATTTTGCATTCAGTCTTTATATTCTAGGGACTTTTGGAGTTCTCAACTTCTTGTTCTTGACTCTTTTTTAGGTGTTAGCGACCTAGTCAACCTCGAAGACAGATCACCCTCTCCTCCCTTTGGGTTATGGTGACTTGGTCAGCCAATCTAGCCAACTCATCGGTAGTCCACTCCTCGCTGCTTCTAGATAGGATCAGCTGTCATCACATCGTTGTCCACCGATACTACACACTAGTACACGCGTTTAAACCCTTCGATCTAGATGAACATTTTTGCTAGTAATACTAGGGGGTTTTTTTTTTACACGGACCCTTTAAATCTAGTGCCGGCCGGCGATTATCGCCGCAACCTCGAACTACATACATACGATGTGATGTAACATCTCAGTTACGTTTTCCTTCCCTGTTCATTTCAGGATCATATGACTATATACATGTCAGGGCTCGGTCAAAGATGGATCGACGAGCTCCACAACACGAGCAGATCAGCAACATCCAAATTGAGTGTCAAAGCTGGATCGACGAGCTCCACAGCACGAGCAGATCAGCAACATCCAAATTGAGGCCCTCAGTGTCAGTAAATCCCCACGTTGACCCGTCCCTCTCACCGCCATGCACCAGTCTGAAGAATGCATGCATGAGGCTGCAGCGAGTAACGACGATGACGACGGCAGGAACCAGAAGGGGCATGGCGATTGCACAGCGTATGATCCGCGTCACGCACGCAGTCTATGCCTCATGAGACACTGACATGACAGTGGAGGCTTGACGTCACGGCCTCGATGCATCTGATCAACCTTCGTTCCTTCACCACTGCACGCGGTGATCAATGCCCCACACATCGCTAGCTAGCTAGTGTCGCCGTGCATGCACGGTGACATGACAAATAAGATGCCTAGGGACACAAGTTGGTACCTTGAAGAGGGAGATGAAGACATGACCAAGCAAGGGTAGTGAATTGAGAGTCGCGATGATGAACGTGCGATGTGTAGACATGGTGCCGTGCCGGGTGGGGTTTCCTCGCTGAATGCCTTCGCTTCCTCTCTGCCGCACGCGCAGAGGGACGCTTCACATGATGCCACAAGAGTACCATGTTTGCTGCAAAAAACATAGTCGTCGAATCAAGGATGGTTACACGTGATTCACTTGTGCATTATTTTTTTAATTTGTTTTTGATCTCTCAAATATCATTTACTGCTAACAATGGAATGCAATTAATTTGGCACACATATAAATTCATTAAAATAAGCAATTAATGGCCGGCGCCAGTGCTCCTGTTGCATGATGCAGCAAATTGCGAATCTAGGCATACACATAGGGCAAGGAGAGGTACTGATCTGCTTTGTCGATTAGGACTTCACAGTGTGAGTAATGACAAAGGTCCCGATCAGGAAATCTTGTGTCCCGCCTCTCGTTTGCTGTGGCAAACTGTAGCTGCTACTGTCTTTCTAAACTCTGAAGTGCAATTTTAACTTTGGAAACCCAATCCTGGTGGTGGTGTTGTTTTTTCCTTTTCATCAAAGATCCCGCTAGGGAATGTTGGGAAAGATTCCCACAGTGTAGGCTTCAGGGGAGCTGTCATATCATTTCATATCATATGGCTTTCCGGCCTAGTTAAACTTACATTGCATCTTAATTAGTTCAGTCATCTACAGCCTTAACTAATTGCATCTTAATTAATCACTTAATCCAACTGAAGTCGCTTCTGGTGCATACTAGTTTTTCTCATGAGAAGAGAGAATTGAATTTCAAAAATTAGAATGCTTGAGTTTCATATCTATTATATCGTCGTTCAATGCCGTAAATCAAAGAGTCAATTGGTATTGATATTGTAATTTGAGCCTAATTATGAGGACAGAGGCAGACAGAATTAACTCTCATCGGACAGAAGGATAATTAGTACTGTTATTTTTTATCCTTTTCCTATGAGAGAGACAAAGAAGATCTAGTGCTGAATTTGTCATGTATCGAGAACCAGGCGTGTGCATAGTGTATATATATCATGGCCCTAATACCGAAGCAGTATTCAAAATTAATATATCATTACAAAAAGAGTGAGTTGGGTTTAGAGGGGGAGGATGTCCTCGTTCTTGTTCTTCGAGAGCCTTTTCCATGCTTCAGATATGTGAAGAGCAGTGTTGATGGCATCAGCGCTGGAGCCAAGAAGACCTTTCCCTGAAAAGCCTACAAAATAGATGCCACCTTCCCCTCCTTGGCACCCACTGGGGAATTCATTTTTTGGCTTCCCTTCCACCGAGATAAGATCCGTGCCCTGTACGAGGCAAAATCCATTAATTTGGTCGAAGTTTATCATCAGAATAATTAAGATGAATTAATTAGTGAGGATCGATTGAATGCATGCCTTGAGCCAGGAAGGGAGATTGTTCCTGTACCCAGTTGCAAAGATCACAGAGTCGAATTCCATTTCTTCTCCATCAACAAATCTGGCGCCATTGCTTGTGAGGGCCTCCACTTCACGTACAATCTGCCATTATATATATATATTATAAAGGGGAATTCAAAAGCTAAAAACAATAACAAATTAACACAAGTAATTAATCGCTACCTTGATCTTGCTGCTTTTGATCAGTGAACAGGCTCCAACATCCAGAACAGGTGTTTTGCCAATGGTGTTCTTGAGCTCCAAAGGGCCCAACTTAGGCCTCTTCAGGCCAAACTTCTCAGTGTCTCCGATGATCATTTTGGCCATTAACACCAAGAACTTATCCACCATTCTCGTTGGCAACCATTGGAGCAACTTAACTGCGAGCCCAAACGTAGAGACTCCCAGCATCTTCCTTGGTAGAACATGTACCTGCAGTAGTATATGTAAATCATGAATTAATATTGGTGATCGATCACCCAAAATTAATCGATCGTATTTGATTAAAAAACAAAAATTTACCTCATTTCTCACTGACAAGAAAGGCAATGCTCCATGGTGACACAAGTCCACACATATCTCCATACCAGAATTGCCACCCCCCACCACCAGCACCTTCTTCGACTTAAATTCTTTCCCGCTCTTGTACTCGCTCGAGTGCAACACACTCCCCTCGAACCCCTTCAACCCCTTCACCTCCGGCCACACCGCCTCCGCGTTCTCCCCCGTCGACACCACCAGCCACGGCGAGGCCAGGTGCTCCACGACAGGGAGATCACGGGGGCTCCTTCGCACCGTGGTGACTCTCCAGAGGGAGGCCGCGCGGTCGAAGCGGGCGTCGACGACCTCGCAAGAGAAGAGCGGGCAGAGGGAGAAGTGGGCCGAGTAAGCGTGGAGGTAGTCGAGGAAGTGGTCCCTTGAAAGGTACGCCGGGAAGTGAGCAGGGAAGGGGAGGTGGGGGAGCTGGCAGAATGCCTTAGGGAGGTGGAGGTTGAGGCGGTCGTAGGTGCGGTGGCGCCACAGGCTGGCGATGCCATCCGACTTCTCGACGACGACCGCAGGGACAGAGAGCTGGTGGAGCGAGGCGGCGACGGCGAGGCCCGACGGCCCGGCGCCGACCACGATAGGAGGATATCGATGATGCATTAACGTGTCAATACTCATCTTTGTAGCTTGTAGTAACGAGCTAGCTCTCACACCAAAATTTTCCAAAATTTCAAGTAGAAAATTTATGTACGAACGAACCTCTCTCAATCTAGAAACCACAAACATGGATAGAGTTTTTCTTCTTGTTGCTATAAATAGAGAGATCCGAAGCATTGAGAGGGGATGAGCTCTTGTTGCTTTATATAGGAGCGCGAACACCTATGCAAACTTTGTGTGTGATTTACATAGTACGACGTATATGACAACTTGGGTGTATGATCATGCACGAAAACATATATAGAACATATTCAAATGTATTCAGCAGCTAGCAAGCAACACACTCTATATATAAAGAAATTCAGTATATGATTGGCTGGACTGATAATCATATTGTCATTAACTATATTGGCACGGTCTCTTCTTTTAAAATCATATATAAATACATAATAGGGTTGAGCTGAAGGGGATGTTCCAAATCTATATTGGTACGTTCAAACTCGACGTGACCGAAGGATGCATGCTTGCGAAAATAATTAAAGGGAGAACCGAGAGAGGTCTGGATGGATACCATGAATGAACAGTCTTAGCGAAGCAGCAGAAAACACAACAGACATATGCATGAACCCTGTTCTCTGTGTGTTCCTATGTGCACTGCTTTGCGGGGAGTACTTCTTTCTGATCCTGTTGATTTGGCGCATTGTTGCTTCCCTTTGTTCAAGATTTGTTCCCTTTCGTTGGTGACTTGGTGTGTCCATTTTGATTGACGAGAAGGATGAATAATCCATTAGAAAGAGAAGAGACGACAGGTTGAAAGTATATGGAAGAAACCGACTAATTAGATACTCGTTTAATTTCTTATCAAAAAAATTACTATTTTATTTTAATCTCGTAGTTTTTTTTTGGTTGGCTTTTGATAATATTTAACTAAATCTCACACTATCAAAATGTCTATACAATATACCTCAGGTAAGTTTGTGTTAATGAGTGGCTTATATCTAAGTGAACGTCAATGTGAGAAATATCACAGATGAAAAGAAAGAAATGATGAAAAAAATTCTATTATGGTTTTTTAGTGCATGTTTTAGCATGTTAGGGTTTGGACACTATCTAAAGGGATCATTGAAAACCTATTGGTAGGATCATCATTAATATGATGATTCTTTTGTAAAGAGAATTCTAATAAAGTTTCAGTAGTTTTGTGGAGGTGGCATGCTACCGAACCACAATAACTCTTCTCCTTATTCTTCTTCTTCCTCCTCTTCCTCCTGTTTGCTCTTTCTTGTATATATTTTGCTATATACGGCTCGGGTTACAAGCTAAATAAAAATTTTCAAAATTTTTAGAAATTTTATGGGAATTAATTGGAGGTCGTATGTTGGGTTTCGCGGGGATGTCTATTAGGCTTAAGAGAAGCCTGTTTTGAAATATCATTTAAGTGAAAGTTGACTGAGAATTTAACTTAGGGTGTGATTAGCACTAACCTAGGTATATAAATCGAACTCTAAGTTCACATTCCCTATCTCTTCTCTAACTCCCGATTCCTTGTTCTTGCTCGATGCAACCATATGTCGACACCATTTGCCCCACCGCCAGCCCAGTCGCTCTTCCCCTTCTGATCGCTGTTCGATCTGTCGCCATCCTCTTCGTGCCTCTCTGCTATATGGGGTTTTCATCGATTGAAAGCAGGGAGTCATCGCTGCCCTAGCTTTTGATATGTCGTCGCCTCTCTCGATCGCCGAACTTTTTGTGTCATATCGGCGATCATCATAGCCTTAGTTCATAGCCAATTATTGTTATACACTAACTCCCTCTCATCCCAGCCTTTTCTCGGTGAGATCTGATCTGTGACGGGGATACAACTGCCGGTGCTATCTGCGGCCAACCGACTCTGTTACTGGTAGAACTCAAGGTAAACTGTAATCCTAGCTATTGACCTATATATATGAGAGATAGGATCTGATTTGGGGGGCAGCACTATCTGTTGGACAACATATCTATTTCTCCAGTCACAACACTAATAGCAGGGAGCTCCGGTAGTGAGGATTTCTACTGCCATGAGTTCACATTGAGGAGTATTGAATCCTGGTGAGCATTGATTGATACATTTGAGTATAGTATCTGGAATGTAGATTTAATTGATGGTTAAATTGTGGATTTGGGATTTATATTCTTGTTGAACAAGGGTCATTATTACAGATTGATCATGGGATATTGGAATCTATTCATGTCGGGCTTAAACAGATTTGATTAAGGATTGGTTAGAGGATAATTAATTTAATCTGATGGTGGAATGTTTGGACTTATTAAACTTCATTTGATGAAGAAATGTGTAGGATTACCTAGACTAATATAGTGGTGATGTAATTAAGTAATTACTGGATTATCTACTTAACCTAAATCATTGGATGGATTGACTAGGACTGAGTTAGATCCGATGAGATCAAGTAAGAAAATGAACCAAGGGTTAAGAAATAAATTTATGGATTAGATAAATAATTCATACTATAACTTAGTTGCTTGTAGCTTATGTAATTAGTTTAATTACACATGGTTTTAGGGCCTTGATTGTGACGAGCTGTGTGACATGGGAATCAATTGATAGGATCTACATTTTAAGGGGGGTATTTCTTCTTTGAACTCTAATTAGATCGTTGATTTT
>JBBPFP010000106.1:1680770-1692771 GCA_037974795.1 Kaempferia galanga | reverse complement strand
CAAGAATCTAGCAATCATGGTGTATATTACAGTAGGATCTACTACAAACCCGATACTAGAATTTTTGGATGAGTGGAGTACTGAGAACTTCGAGGTAAATTATATTTGTTGCAAAAACTATGTAGATTTTTTTTTATCATTTTCGTTCTAGCATTCAGAGGATGCTATGATTGAGAAATTCACTTTTTATTTTTTATTTATTTCTCTTGTTTGCAGGAGATTTCACCTGATGTTATTCTACAGTTTACAAAAAATTTTGTCAACGGCGCTTTTGGGTTGGGATTCACAGAAACCTAGAGATGTTGGTTAAGACCTTAAGACAATTGAGAAGACAGGTTTGATAGCCTTGTCTTTTTCCAGCAATGTCGTAGATCATTTGCTTATGCATATAAACTTAATTCTATAGCTGTTGATGTTGGTCAGCTGTGGTTCTTTTAGCAATTTTATGTGTGTGTGTGTCATGTTTGTAATGTTTTCAGTATATCATTAATCTAAGGGTATTTCTACTCGAATGGATTTTGTGAAGGGGGAACGAAAGGAATAATGGTGAGGGAGGAGGGAACTTAAGGAAGAGTAGAGGGGTTGCCTTCATTTTATCTATTTGAAAAGAGAGAGAATAATGGTAAATGAGGGGGAAAAAATCTTGTTCTTTGATTGTATGATTGTATCATTCCCCGTGCATGCAAGGTTAAACCAGTCTTTTTACCATTTTCCATTGCTGTTCTTCCACAATCTACAAAAAAAAAAAAATTGTCAACGGCTCTTGGGTTGGGGTTCACAAAAACCCAGAGATGTTGGTTAAGTCCTTAAGACAATTGAGAGGACAGTTTCGATAGCTTTGTCTTTTCAGCTTTTTACTAAAAGGCATACCCAGGATATGTTATTTACCAAAAGGCGTAGTAAGGTTTCGTATCTACCAAAAAGCACAGCTAAAAAAAGTAAAATAACAGGATTACCCCTCTCGCCTCTATTATTTATTTGTCTCTGTTACGCTATCCGATGCATGTATGCAAGAATCCTATGTTAAAAATTGAAAAATGATAATATGGCTACTGGGATTCGAGCCCAGATCTCTACAGCCACAACGTAGAATTCTTATCACTAAACTACAGCCACCTTGTTTTATCGATTGATGAACTTGTTTTATATTTTAAAATAAATAAACAAGAATAGAAAAAGCTGAATAATAGAAAAAGCTGAATTATAGATAAATAAATAAGATAAATTTGTAAATCAATGCTGACCGCGGGTAATCTATCTAGCACTGGCCCATGTCAGGATCCGCTGTTTACCTTCGTGCACAAACAAACCCGTAGCTTCACTATGATTGGTTGGAATCGACGGTCCCACAAATTAATCGATAGTGAGCTTCGTACAATTAAAAGTTTGAAAATCCTGTCTCTGAGGCATTCAGGTTTTTAGCCAACTGTCAAAGAAAGACTCGTAGAAAACCTGTTTCGCAATTGATATAAACAGCTGATCTTCCATGACGGGCCCTCAACGGAACGTTTACTAAACGTCGCGATCAGTATAGCAACCAGCAACTTATTTTATAATATAATGAAACGCGTCTGGACTCGACTCGCCACCGACACCGTGTCTTTTTTTTTGTCTGTTCTTCGAGTTCCAGCGGCGATTGCGAAGCGAAAAATCGTTATTCGATTCGATCCGATCGGAGTTGTTCTTGATCCCCTCGCGGTCATGGCGACGATCGGTAAAAACAGCATCAACGCGAAACTCGTGAGTCAAACTCTCCGATTCCCCTTCTTCTGTGCCTTGTTTTCGCATCTGAAACCCGGATCTCCTTCTACCGAAGGTCTTGCTAGGCGACATGGGAACCGGGAAGTCAAGCCTCGTTCTTCGGTTCGTCAAGGGACAATTCTTTGAATTCCAGGTTCTGCTTGCTCTGCTCTCGTTTCTCGGTGAAATTAGTGAGGTGTTCGAACAATTTGAAGTAGAAAGTTGAGTGGTTTTATGACTGTTTTGTTGTTCTTGTTGTTGCAACTTGAATTGTTTTCAGGAGTCCACTATCGGGGCGGCTTTTTTCTCACAGACGCTAGCGGTGAGCGATGCCACGGTGAAGCTTGAGATTTGGGACACAGCGGGGCAGGAGAGGTATCACAGCTTAGCGCCTATGTATTATAGAGGAGCATCAGCCGCGATAATTGTGTATGATATATCAAGAATGGTGGGTGTTATACCGTCCTGGTTCTTTCACTGATAAATGTGCCAGGAAATTTAGGCGGATGAATATCTGTTTGTTCCTGCTTCTTAACGTGGGTTTCTTATCTCTATTTTCTAATTATAAGTTTAGGATTCATTTGAGAGGGCTAAGAAGTGGGTTCAAGAGCTTCAGAAACAAGGTAACCTCAAGGTGGATCCTTTGAGCCTTTCCAGTTGGATTTATTACCAATTTAATCTATCGAGGATATACGATTGTAGGTAATCCTGATATGGTGACTGCTCTTGCGGGGAATAAATGTGATTTGGAGGAGAAACGGGAGGTCCCAACGGAGGCAAGTTGTAGTATTATGCTTAGTAGTTATTTGTATCGAGCTTAATTTTTTTTGAATTATATTGGCAAGATGTCTCTCTTGTTGAACGCACCTTCAGTGTAGCAGTAGGCTATTTATTTTCTTAGTTTACGTCCAGTGGTACTATGTCAGTGTTATGCATAGTACTTCTTATCAAGTTTGACTTTCTGACTAAATTGTTAGGATTTCTCTTTTTTTTAATGCTCTTCAGTGTTACTGTAGACAATTGATGCTCTATATTATGCATCAAACTATTGTAGGCTCCATGTCAATATTAACTTGCTTGCAGCAATGATTGCGCTTACTTCATAGTTTTATAGACAGAGTATGATGTTCCATCCCTGGATTGTTAGCAAGCTTAAAACTGTTAAACTTCTTTATCAGCCACCAATATAAGTTCACTTGATTGCCTTCCTGCTAGAAATTATTGGAGATAGGATTTCCTCGTTCATTTATCCTATATCTGATTGTTAAATATAAAGTACTCTGCATAATTTTTTCCCCCTGTTTTTCTTGAAGAAATCTGTTCAAGCTCAATCTGAAGCTTGAATAAGCTGCTTAAGCATGTTATGACAACCAACTCCTCCTTGCAATCAATGGCAGAGCCAGGTTGAAGCCTGCCCAGGCTGTAGCCCGGGAGCCGATAGCAGTCAAAAAGGAAAAAAAAAAAAACCACCTGCATTTACCATGGGAGAAAGAAAACAAATGCAAGAGAAAGAAGAAGCAGCCTGGGTGATGCGTCGGCTCATACGCTCGTAGCCCACAGCCGCACATACGCTCGCAGCCCACAGCCCGGGTAGATCACCCGGGCTGGCTCCCCCATTGCGTGCAATTGACTTTGATTAATGCTGTGACCAAAGTAATTTATTTTTTTAATCTGGAACCCTAGATTTCTACCGCAACTCACTCAACCAATACTAGCCTTTGTTGTAATTTACTTCTACTTATTTGTCTATCCAACATGTACACTTTGGTTTTATACTCTTCGCTATACTGAGAAAACAGTTTACTTTCTGGCCTGGACTTCATGCAGCTCCATGAAGAAGAGACTGAAAGTACTTGGATTCTAGATATTTTCTTGTTGTTTAATTTATTATATTTATTCTAGAGCGTCAGGTACATGCAGGAGATGCAGGAACGGGAACTGGAACTCCAGATTAAACCCTTCACTTGATCACTTCGAGCTTATTTGAGTTGTGCAGGAAACTGTCTTTTGGAATTAGAAACTGAGTATTTTAAGATGCTAAACTCTCAAGTAGATACTAGGACATCCTTTTATAAGTAAATACCTTTCACTTCCGTAATACGAATTTAACATGTTCAGATTATGTAACATTGCGACATTAGAACTCAACCACTTTTTACATGTGCCAACAACTGGATACTGTTGCATTTGATCTTTTCATAATTATTTTCCCTTGTATGCTTCCTTTTATGTGTCCAATCTACAAAATGTTTCCAAGTTCTTGATCAACAACTTTATTAACTCTCATTCATAAACATGTCACAGAGGCTTTTCTTCTCTGATTGCAGGAAGTGAAGGCATATGCCGAGGAAAATGGTCTTTTCTTCATGGAAACCTCTGCTAAAACTGCCATCAATGTGAATGACATATTTTATGAAATAGGTACAATCTTTATTATCTTATCTTTCTACTTGTGATGGATGAAGCTGAAGCTATTAGATGTATGGTATGCTCACCTATAAATATAATTAAGACTTTGGGTTTGTGTATTGAGGGGAGAATTGAATCTCACCAGCTTCATTCTTATAATCAAGTCTCATCTACATAATAATCTTGTAGATGATAATTGTTCTATTTGACAACAAATCATGTTCGATACCTGTGGCATTGCATTGTGTTAACTGGGTGTTCAACAAGTTGTTCTAAAATATACAAGTAATGCACAGATGTAAGATACTAAGATCCATAGCAGATGTCTAGGAATTGTATCATATTTTCTTTATTTGATCTTAATAATAATGTGTCCTGTAGCATTTCCTCACCCTATGAGCTATGACATGCATTAAACTAATGACCTTGTGATGAATGGTGATGATGGAATTTCATTGATCATATGATTCAAGTATTAATAAATCTTAATGACGCCTTTCTTTACTTTTCATAGAATTGATTACTTGGTTGGCATTGTGTTGGCATTCAGACCTATGTTGTGCTAAGGCAGTATAGATGCTAGATACTCTCATTCACCTTATTGCATCTACTAATTCAGTATTTGTGCCATCAAGAGGTTTGCTAAAAAAATATCCTTTTTTCTAACAAGATAGTAGAATTTTGTTTACTATCAAAAATAGCCTCACAACAAAGTGAAAACTATTATTTGCCTCTCTTTATTTGCCAGATCATAGGCAAAATAATTATCTCAATTATCAATGTAAGACGAGCATTTGAGAATCTCAAATTGTGAACAGCCTTTTACAATATTTCTTAGAACCAAGGATAAGATATTTACCCTGCAAAATCATGATACCATTTTGACAATAGAAAGCAGAATGATGTTCCTATACTCCCTATAATTTTCTTCAGCAACATGTTATGCGCACATAGAATTACTCTGCATAAGGAGCGTGGAAAGTTCCATTGCCTGAAGCAAGGCAGTAATCAAATCCAAAACAAGAACCAAACATTGAATAGCAGAAAAAAGATTCCCATATCTTTGAACAATTCTGTTCAGAGGATATTTTTAATATCATCAGGTAGTGCTTGATTTTTTTATCGCGTGGTTTAAATTTTAGCAGCCACTTCCTGTCTTGACTTGAGTGTTTATTTTAATCAATGCTACTTCTAAGTGATGACTGATCAATTCTAATTGGGTTTTCAAAGGAAAACAAATGCTTATATTTCATATACGACCAAGTCCATGTTGCTTAACGTCCTTTTGTCGTCAAAACTTGGGCCGTGCTCTAATTCTTAAATATATTCATTCTACTTGGTTCAATATTCTAATTGCTGAATTTTATAGATACTCAAAAACTATTAGTTTCTTTTGCAGTTTAGTTTCTCTAAGCTTCTTTACATTTTTCTAAGTTTTACAGTTTTACATCAATATTAATTAAGAGTAATTTTGTAATGCTGCTTACAGCAAAAAGATTACCCCGGGCTCAACCAGTTCAACAGCCAGCAGGAATGGTTCTTTCAGATAGACCAGCTGAACGATCAACAGCTTCAGCATGTTGTTCGTAGGTGTGAGCATCATTTTCTATTTCACAATCATTTTTCAGTTAGGTTATCTGGTCATGGAATAAAAGTTATCTTAGAATCCATAATGAAAAGAACTGGCGCCTTCATCTTTGACATCACATCTGTTTTAGTATTAATTCATCTGTTGCTAACACTAAAGTCAACCCAATGTCATGCCCAGTTGGCTAGGGGGTGACAGATTTGCTCAATGGGACAAGGGATCAATTTCCGACGGGAGCATGCCCTCGGAGAAAAAAACCCCTCCCATTCCCTAGCTAACTTGGTGGTCAACTATAAGCCGACTCCGTGAGTATAATCACCTTTGCTACATTTGAATACAACACAACTACTCATTTGCTAACATAAAAATGGGCTGGTATTTCAAATATTTTGGGGCTATCTCCTGGATTTTACAACTCCCCTGAGTTCTTGCAATCTTATGACGGTAATGGTGGTTGTTTAGATACAACATGACCACCATGAAGAAACACAATACAAAAGTTGTGACGTGAAAGATATTACATATTATTAACTCACATTTAGGAACTTCAACCAATTTATACCATATAAATTGGCTATAAAAAGATATTTGAATATACATCATGTTTTAATTTTCAATAGTGTCAATCCTTATTCCTGATTAACTATATTTCAGCACTTTCTTACTTTTATAGATTATCCATTTACTTTTGCAGGTTATTTGTAGTTTATTATGGAAGTGAAGCTTATTAAGTCGGTGGAGATGCAACGAGTTTATTCATGAATCAGTAAGCCGAAGGAAAAAAAATGTCATACTACTGAATTGTCCTGCTTCATATCCCCACCCCCCAGCTCAAGGCATTTTAAACTTCAATTGCTTGTTTGTAGACCCTGTAAATTTGCATTGTCGTGTACTTTCTGTCATGATATTTGTAATAGTGTGCCCAGTCACATTCCAAATTGATGGAATACTACTGATTATTAGCATTGAACACTAGTACGTTTTCTGTTCTTATTCTCTTATGGTGTATATTATCTAGTTTTAGCTAACAAGAACATTGGATGCCTTGGTAACAAGGAAAACACTAAATCATAGCGTTTCTTCTTCAAGCATGATCATATAGTTTTATCAAATCAAATTCTAAGAGTTTGAATCAATTAAAATTATATTGTATTGTCATATTTGTTAGTTCATATATATGGAATCCTTGTGCAAATTGATAGTATCATAATGTGATTGGTGTTGATGCTTTGCACTAAAATGCCTCCAGGTCTTTTAATTTTAGAAAATAATGGCCTAAAGAATCTTTGGCGAAAACTGCTTAATTTTGCAGCTCTCCCAGTTTTAGGTTTCTAAATCTTTGACAGAATAATAATAATGCCATTTCAATCTTCAAAATTTAGTTTGCTGCATGAACTTAATTCAGAAACATTTCTCAATCCAAGCCACTGCATTCTATTTCATGAAAACAATCTAAATCCATTCCATTTCAAAACTTCATACCTAGCCACTCCTCATTGTTCATACAATGAATGATGCCTTGCTAAAATACAGATAGTCCTCTGTTGCTCTAGATACTCCAGCCACAGATATCATCTAGACAGGGAGCTAATATGCAAGTGCTCCATCAGGAATGGCTTTGTCGATGGTGTATAGCAAGCGTGAAATATATAAGAATCATTGTGCCCAAGCTTGACCTGAAATATTAAACGAAAAGGGAGCCAATCTTATACACTTTAAATACACAGGCATAATCGTATAGAAAAGAAATGAATATTTATATGCATAAATCAAAGTTTAGAATTAAGATTGTTTGATTGAAAACAATGGTGAACTTTGAACAAGATTACATGATGATTGAACTCGTTTTTGTGTTATCCATTTTTAGTTTCTAGATTCAGGATGATTTAGCTAAAAGACTAAACAATGAAATAAAAATTTAGGCATGGAATGAGATCAACTGTTCAATACTGATGATAACTCTAGGCAGATTATTGGTTAGAACAGTTCGTGCTTAATCAGTAATACATTGAAATGATAGGCATACAAGATCATGGGAAAATTTGTAGATTTGAACGCACACTGAAATTGGTGATACTTACAAAGAAGCAAAGAGGAGAAGGATTCTCCTGGGATTGATGGTCGTTAGGTGGTTCAATTTCCTTAGCCTTGCATCGCAAACATCAGACATTGCGTTCGGCACTAAAGATTGTTTAAAATGCTCCATTTGAGAACATGCCACTGTTAGTCAAAATACAAAGGTTATATTCAAACATCACATGCAGTGGAATATTGGAATAGCAATTAGCAGCTACTTCACTTGTCTTTTGCAATCTTGATGTAATATATATAATCACAGACAGAAACTAAAGCATCAACCACCTCATTTATATTGATTTTTATCCCCATATAGCATCAGTAGCTAACCTTTAATAGCAACTCTTTTGGTGGCATCATCTGCATCTTGCTCTTCGCCATTTCGCTTTTCCATCCGCGATGATCCTTTGCGAGACAAAGCTTTCTGCGTGGAAAGACAGCCTTACTTACAAGATACATTCAGAAACTAACAATGCAAGCACAATCAAGGCAGATGACTGATTGCTTACAGTCATTTTGGGGCTTCCAGAACATTTGTCAGATGACTGTGTAAGGCTCTCAATATCTAACACTACACTATCTGCTTTTTCGGCATCTTTAGCATCATTCTGCAACTAATTGAAATATTACTGAAAAAAGTGCTAATAGATGCATGAATGTCCAATTAGGAAAAGTATGTTTTTTTTTTTTTTGTTTAGAACAAGAAGCTACCTGCAGCAAAATACCCTCCATTCAGATAGTTTCAATGATCTACCAAGAAACAGTCAACAAGTATCACTGCAAAGTAAAAGCTCCATGAGAATGGATCTCAAATAGCCAATGTGAGCTTGTCTAATCAAACTGTTGATGAGTCAGTAAAATTTAGTCGCTTAGTAAATTAAAGGAACGAAACTGCAAACGGAAATGGCAGGTTTTAGGGAAGTAAAAGCTTCTTCAAGTCAAAGAAGAGAGATTTCTAACCACCAACACAATCACCGAAAGGGCAGATTTTAGGGAAGTAACCCCTTTTCTCTAAAAACAAAACATTAACAGAAAAACGAAAAAATCAAAGCAAAAGCAACTAGTTTTGAGGGGGGAAATCCCCTCTTTTTTCCCGCCTAAAAAAAAAATTGTGCAGAAATCATAAATCGCAACATTTGCACAAGAATATAAGAACGGGAAAGTAGATCGTAACCAGGAGCGGATTTGGAGGAAGAAAGTGGAAGCGAGCAGCCGTCGCGAAGTGGCGGGGCTCTCTCCTCTTCAGTTTGAGGGCGATCGCCGACGAAGAGCAAATGCGAGACGATCAAGCCCTTTTCTAGCCGTTGTTCCTCCTCAAGAATCGAGAAAGAGGCGTCAGAGAGCACCGCAGCAAAGCAACGAGTGTCCCGAAGAGCGAGAAAACGAACCCTCCGCCGATGCTCCGCTGCCGTCGCCAACTTTGCCCTTTTAACAGCGAGCGCTTCTATAAAAAGAAGCCGCATAAAAATTAAATTTTTACCTAATTTACAATTTTAAAAATTTTGCATTGCTATTTCTAACCTAAAAGTCAATAATAATTAATTAATGAAATTCAACCACCCACCGTAAACAAAATACTTTTTAATTTTTTAAAAAAATGAATTTTATTCTTCAATAAATTTAGATAAATAAAATAAAATACCATACTGATTCCCAACAGTGAGTTGGAGGACAATCATGGACTGTGTCTGTTGCAAGTCTGTTGATCAAATTTATCACGGATTCTCTGCACGTGAATGATGATTCCTCAGTAAAAAAAAATTAAATTAAATTTTTATTAATTTTGATTTTTTAAATCCGGTGATACTTGTCAAATTTATGCCATACTGTTTTTTTTATGAGACCGGATCCATAATTTTCACATGATATTTATTATCAATTAGAGGACGAGTTTTTTTAACAAAGATCATATGATTTTTACACAGCATTAATTAATGTCTATGATTGTTGAATCATTCATAATATAAAAAAATAGAAGAGAAAATCGTTCATCCTTTATTTCTTATAATAAAATAATATTAGATTTAATAAAATTTAATCTATAGTTAAATTTATTTCCATTGAGTTTTTAAAAAACGCTGCTCACGGATGAGCACCGACATCTGACTCGGTATCCGACAAAAAGCGGTCACCCGCATCCCGGTTGTCTCGATCCCGTCACTCTCCGGTGAGAATATCCTCAAAACTACCCTTCACGTGTTCTCGGCCAGCCGTTCCGGGGGGTGTGACGGGACTTCTCCCTCGGGCCACGTGCCATATCGGGCGGTCGATCGGGCGGTCCAACGACTCCGGGGCCCCGCTGCGTATGCGGACGGAAAAGGTGGGTCCCTCTGCAGGAGACGGGTGGAGAAGAGCTCTCAGGGACCGTCTGATTTCGATCCAACGGGCGGTCCGAACTTGGCAGTTGTATGGTTTCAGCAATGCTGTGGGCTTGGTTTGGCACGAAGACAAAATGTTATTCGTTGAATAATATTTTTTAAAATAAAATAAAGAAATAAGAATAAATTAAATATTTTGATGAAATCTAAAACTGCACATCTCCTCGGTAAAGGTTTGAATAATATTTAATTTATATTTAAAATTATTAAATTAATTTGAACATATTTTATTAATTTTTTAAATCAAATTTAAATCTATAATATTTTATTTAATGGTTCAAGTAGCTTGTGAGCTTTTGTCCACGTTATCATTGATTTTTAAATCCATACTATTGTGATGTTAATTTTTGTTAACTAATATTAAAGTAATGTTGATTTTTAAAATTTAATGTTAATTTGATAATTAAGATTTAAATAATTTGAATTGAACTTGGGCTCGAATCTTATTTTAAATTGAATGTGAGCCAAAATTATTAGCATTTTCAAACTTTGAATCGAATTTAAATATTATATATATATATATTTCGAACTAGAATTTAAATATCAAATAAGTTTTTATATTGGGTCCCACTAATTCATACATCATTATCTATATTTTCTATTTTCTATTTTTATTTATAATATTCATTTATATACAGTCATAAATATATATTGATAATATACATATTACATCTCATACATATGAATTTATTTATTTATAATATATATTAGTTTTATTTAATATTTTTTAATAAATTAGTAATTTAATATATAATATATAATAATTAACTCCAATTTTAATTTTCACTTCATATGTAATAAATTTGTTTATGAAAAAAATAATCTGATATAGCCGTTGCCAAAAATGACTATTTATGCATGGGGTCCATGCCCCACACATTCTAAACCAAACATCCAATTTTGGATGCTGACTTCTTGGGTTTACAAAATTCACGACAATTGAACTACTATTTTATTACGTTTACAAAATCCAAGAAGCAGTCAATCTAAGCTTGTTTTCCTTCAGCAACAACCCCAAATGTCTCTCTAGGAACCAGCTCTGGGACATTGTCATCGTCTTCACCCTTCACGTCACTTGAAGCAGTAACATAACCAGCTGTTTATTTCTAAAATTGATCTATGATAAGTCGCAAGTTCTCTAAATTATTAAATGAAGAAATAAACAGGTGTTAAAATGTGAAACAATCACCTTAATGACTCCTTCAAGATTGTCCCACATACTTTAAAAGGGAATAAATTATATCATTTTATTTAGTCTCCACCCTTTGCGTTACCATAAGCAGCAATATAACCAGCTGCATTTTTCTGAAATTGTTCTGTGATACGCCTCAAGTTCTCTAAATTATTTAAACGAAGAAATAAACAGGTGTTAAAATGTGAAACCGTCACTCCTTCAGGATGGTCCCACATAGTTTAAAAGGGAATAAATTGATATAAGTTATTCCGTCTTAGCCAAGCAACCTTCTTAATAGAGGACATGATTTGAGAAACAACAAAAGATACATAGCAGCTTACAAACCTACACAATTTGCATGAAATGAATAGTATAAGAAAGAGTGTGTTGATGAAATAGGATAGCTTGGTACAATGGCCAAGTCAGAATTTCTAACCCGCCTGGGCTATAAATGACCTCCCAAATTATCCCCGGACTAAAAGCCTTTATTTTAATTGAAAAATTCAAAAATCAATACAATATACAAGTAAATTACCTTGATTTATTATGGGTCTCCTGGGCTACAACCCGGGTACATTTGTATTTGGCTCCGCCTTTGATGACATGAGTTAAGATTGTCAACTCTAAACCATCTTA
>JBBPFP010000106.1:1622452-1633582 GCA_037974795.1 Kaempferia galanga | reverse complement strand
GATGGGGGGACCTGGGATGAGCTCAAGGAAGGGCCCATCCAACTATAAATTATAAAGCTAGAAATTATAGGGCTCTAACTGTATCACCACTTCTCAACAAAAAGGACCACAGTAATTATGGATTAAAGAAAGTTCTATTTTTACAAAAGAATGTAAAGTTTCCTTGTTTTATTTCTTTGGAATACTGCCTACAGCTTAGTATCTTATGATGTATACTATTCAAATAGTCATGATTACATGTTTTATAGAAATGAAGATTTCATGCTTACATGATAAAGAAGGTCCAAGTTAAATTGCATTTAGAAAGTTTTTGTTATTCCTTATCATATTACTACCATTAGATTTACTTTTACCAGATTCTATACTTGCTGATTTTTATCCAAAACTCACACTTTATTGTGACAACAGGTAAAGGTAATGCAAGTAACAAGGAAGAGCATTCGAAGAGTTGAGAAAGAAAGGCGATATCACACTGTTACAGGCCAAGGAAGAACAACCCCAAGATAAAGCTAAAGGAGGCTAATAGTATTCATATTTATAGTTTTAAGCGTGTAAATGACATCCTAATTTTATTAAGTAGAAATTGGATTAATGTGAAGATAATGTGTTTACTTTTATTCAATTGAGTTGATGACATATTAGTAATAATGATAGTTTATAATAGTTGGTTGGTTAGTTTTAAATCCATGGCCAATAAATAAATAATTAGTGATAGATTGAAAAAAAAAACGGGGTTGTTACAGTAGGGTAGGGTAGTATATTAGCATTCTGGCAGACTATGGTGGCTGGAGTAACAGTCGACGACACTGTGGTGGCTACAATCAGCCACTATGTCTGGAACAGAGGGAAAAAGTGGCCTGGTGTGGTTGTTCCAACACTAATTGCTCGTGAGCAACAGTGGTGCTAGGTCAAATGCATGACGTTGACTCAGAGCCCATGACAAAATCGTCGAGCAGCAACGTGGATCAGGAGATAGGGAATCAGCGCACAGGGAAGTCTGACTGATTCGTGCTCATGGCCGGAGAAGGATCGATGGCACACTAGGGTCTGATGATCCGGTCAAAGGAGGGAGGCGATGGGAAGGGTGGCGGTGTCGGGTGTGGTGTTGGGCGGCATGATGAGTCTATGAGAGAGACTCGCGAGAGGAAATCGGGAGGGAGTGACTGTTTCTTACACC
Source organism: Kaempferia galanga (assembly GCA_037974795.1). Taxonomy (NCBI): domain Eukaryota; kingdom Viridiplantae; phylum Streptophyta; class Magnoliopsida; order Zingiberales; family Zingiberaceae; genus Kaempferia; species Kaempferia galanga. The sequence continues at coordinate 1,632,405 of JBBPFP010000106.1, read as the reverse complement.
ACCGACGACTGCCAGTGCATTGATCTGTTGGGGGCATAGTCGGAAGCACCAACGAAGGCAGTGTTTGGTGAAGGGTGGCTCGACATCAGGTGGAATCGCATGGGGAAGTGGATGAAGAATCGGGATTAATAGGGAAGGAAGAGGGCATTGGGTGAATAGATTAGGGAACATAGGTTTTATCATTCAGACATAGGTTTAATTAAATCCAACTTAGGTTAAGAGAATCCAACCTTATGCTTAATAAAATCAATCGACTCCCAATTTAAATGGATATTTTAAATACACTTTTTCTAAGTCTACTAGGTCATCCTCTTAAAGTGAGTCATACAAGCTCCGATTAAATCCCAGAAAATTTCTAAAAATTCTTGAAAAATCTAATAAGGCTATTTCTCAAATAAATCTATTATTTTATTGTCATTTCTCCCATGTGCTAGCATGTTTCTGTAGATTTTTCGTTAATGGAAAAACATGTTCAGTCAACAGATAAAATAGAAGTTCCATTGCCTAAGCAGTGGGTTCAGTCGATAGATTTGTCTACTCCAATGGATTGGACCAAAGCATACAAGGAAAGTCATGATCAGTCAATTGAACATCATATTCCATCGACGGAACGCCTTTACCTTTTGGGATTTTATTTGCCAAACCATAGTAAATAAGGAGGCCAGAGGTTCCATAAATGGATCAAGTGCATCAGTTGATGGAACAGCATGATTTTAGGGATTTAACGGATCAAATCATAGCACACAAGGAAAGCTCTGTTATCTATCGACTAATAGGCAGATCAATTGACAGAAAAGATTAGCCCACGAAATAGTTTATCCTTCAACTGAATGAAGACTAGAAAAGAAGCTCTTGACCTCTAAGCCAGACACAACTGCCTTTTGATTTTCTACTACGCTCATTCACTGTTCGTGGAAGCTATGACTACTATGACGCCGGGAGGCTTCTGACAACTTGCGCTTCTTCTTATATTCATTGTTGTCGGTACATTTACTCTGCTTACATATTGTATTCATACTTGTAATAACACTTCATCATGTAGTGGATTGCCCAACGAGTGTGGTTGATGATCGTGGGCCTTGGAGTAAGAGTCGATACAAGCTCCGAACCAAGTAAAAAGAAGCTTATCCCTTACTTTATTCTTACTTTATTCCGCTACTAACTCTAATGTTTTGAAATGTTTTAAAAAGAAAAGAAATATATTTAAAGAGCGACAACATTCACGCCCCCTCCCCCCTCCTGGCCTACATGATCCTATAAGTGTCCTAAATTTACCCATGCCTTCTAACATCATTGGATAGACCATACCTAGAGCAGTAATTTTTTTAACACCGAGCAGGAGAAATGATATAGGAAGCTAAATATAAATGATATAACAATGATGATCACTCATCCACATTCTATTTGAGATCCTTGATCTCCCCTCTTACTTAAGATATGAAATTTTTTATTTTTATAGTTGTCAAGGTCTATCGGTCGATTTTAACCTAAATTGACTAATGGATCAAACAACATTGGATTGACATGGGATCAGTTCCTATGTGTTGGGTTGGTATCTTGAATGTATCCATATCCTCAAACATCATTGAGGCACACCATACAAAGAGCAGCAATTTTTTGAACATGATTTGGACATGAGAAATGATTTTGAAAACTAAATATAAATGATTTGGTGATGATGACCACTCATCCACACTATATTTAAGATCATGATTTCCCCTATTTCTTAAGATATGAATTTTTTATTTTTAAAGTTGCTAAGGTTCATCTGTTGATTTTGACCAAAATCGACTAGTTAACCAAACGACATAGATAGACATAGGACCAATTCTTATATGCTCGGGTTGGTGTCCTGAATGCATCTATGCCCTTAAACATTATTATGAAACACCATGACGAGAGCAATGATTTTTGAACACTTTTTGGGCAAGAGAAAAAATGTTAGAAGCTAAATTTTAATAATACAACAATGATGATCACTCATCCATATCATATTTAAGATCCTTGAGATATGAAATTTCTAATTTTTAGAATTCTAAGGTCCATCTGTAGATTTTGATTAAAATCGGTTGATAGACCAAACAACATTAGATTGATATAAGACCATTTCCTATGTGCTCGTGTTGGTGTCCTGAATGTATCTATTCCCTGAAACACCATTTTGATATACCATATCGAGAGCGGCGATTTTTTGAATACAATTTGGGCATGAGAAATGATGTGGGAAGCTAAATATAAATTATACAACAATGATGATCACTCATCGACACCATATTTGATATCCTTAATCTCCCCTCTTTCTTAAGATATGAAATTTTTGATTTTTAGAGTTGTTAAGGTCCATCAGTTATTTTTTACCATAACCGACTGATAGACCAAATGACATTGGATTGACATGGAACCAATTTCTATGTGCTTGAGGCTGGTGTCCTAAATGTATCAATGCCTTCAAACATCATTGTAATACATTATATCGATAGCAGTGATTTTTCAAACATGATTCGGGCACGAGAAATGATGTTGGAAGCTAAATATAAATGATATGGTGATGATGATCACTCATCATCACCATATTTGAAATCATTGATCTCCTCTCTTTTTTAAGATATAAAATTCCCAATTTCTAGAGTTGCTAAGGTCCATTAGTCAGTTTTGACCAAAAATAAATAATGGAGTAAACAATATCGGATTGGCATAAGACCAATTCCTATATACTCGGGCTAGTGTCTTGAATATATCTATACCCTTAAACATCATTATGATATACTATACTGAGAGCACTAATTTTTTGAACACAATTCTGGCACGAGAAATGATGTCGAAAGCTAAACATAAATAATACAACGATGATGATCACTCATCCATGCGATATTTGAAATCCTTGATCTCCCCTCTTTCCCAGATATGAAATTTTTTATTTTTAGAGTTGCTAAAGTTCATCAGCTGATTTTAACCAAAACAGTTGATGGACCAAATGATATTGGATTAACATGGAACTAGTTCCTTTGTGCTCGAGCTGTTGTCTTAAATGTATTCATGCTCTTAAACATCATTGTGATACATCATATAGACAACTGTAATTTTTTGAACGCAATTCTAACACTTTTATAATGGTTTGATATATGTATTATTTTAATCAAAACTAAGATCATTTTACACAATCCAATACAAGAATAACACAACATTTATAAACAATCCAATAACAATTGAATACAAGAACACAACTCAACAATTTAGAACAACACAAGACAAGAATTTTATACAATCCACTTGCCAATCCAATACAATAACAACACAACAATTTAAAATAACACAACAATTTTACACAATCCAATACAAGAACAAAATATCAATTTTACACAATCCAATACCAGAACAACACAACAATTTACAACAAGCATATGTGCGTACAATATCATATTGTTAAGTAGATGAAGTATCAATTTTCAACAAACATATGTACAACATCATTTAATATATAAGAAATACAAATATACTATAGCACATCAAGAATTTTTCCCTAATGATTGATATCACAATCTCTACTCTAAATTTATGAATGTCTTGAATTCCATATTCATATTGTGCAAAAGATGTTTGATATATTGCATAACAAAGAATCTATAGTCATTCCTGCAATATCACAAAATATAATGTTAATGTACCAATAAATTTACTAATAATGTAATAATTTACTTACGATAATATTTGTTGAGGACGATCTACTTTAGTAGAGGCACATTCATCTAAAGGATGATAATCTTGTAATCCATCTTGCATTTTCTTTAGTTTACCGCTAGGAAACATTTTTAATCTAACAACCTGTGAGTGTTGGATAGACAAAAAAACATAAAAATATATAATAACTATCATAATGCTAGAATATAAAAATTAAAGAATTAATACTAACCAACTCTGTAAAATGTTGATCATATTTATAGTTGTAGGATAATGAATTATAATGATAGAACATTTTTGCATCAGTGTCCATGACCATTAAATGATAATGTGCATGACGATTATTTATAAGTATAAAATATACCTAATTTCACAATCGGCCGGATTGGTTTTAATAATTTGATATAAAATTGTTTCCAATAAATATTCGAATGATGACTGCAAGATTCAATATATAATAATAAATTAGTGTAGTAATATCACAAACAAAATACAAATTTATAATATGAAGTCAAAAATTTACAGTTAATCTGGATGAGCAATATATGGATTTATTATATGACCAACTAAACAATGACGCTTCCCTAAAGAGTAATGAAATATAAGAATCAATTACTTCTCTGTTGATAAATATACTACCTAATACACATGTGACGAAAACATATATTGTCAATGAATAGTAGCCTTCCTCTCATAGAAACTCAAAAGTAGGTCATCTCAAATTTTGAAAGAATTCTCTCTAGTAGGCTACATCTTCTTCTCTTTTTTTTTCTTTTTTTTTTTGTTTCTTTCTATTTTCCTTTGAGATATTACAAATAAATTCAAATCAATGTATTTAACAAAGAAAAATCAAATTATAGAAAATATAATTAATAAAAAACCTAATATTACCACATAAATGTCAACTTACTTTAATAGCGTTCAATATCAGTGTTAATTTCCTTCTCCCTTCCCTTTATTCTATGGGCCTCTTCTTCTTCATCATTCTCATCGATGACTAATATAGTTTTATCTTCTTCTTGCATATCCAAATCATCCATCCTAGACTTTATCTCCCTCCTTCTTTTCTCTCCTTGTCTTCTTACAACCTGGGACTAATGCTAGACAATTAGGTGTATCTCCTTGTCACATTGGTTGAAATAAGGTCAGGATGAGAATCTTCTATAGGTTGGCTAGTGGGATAAGAAAACCTTTCCTTTCTAATATGGACTCTAATTCTTGATTAACTTTAACTGTACTTTCATTCTCGAGGATAAGCTTTTGGATTTGTTTTTTCTTTTCAATGCAATGTGAACATCTTGCTTCTTCCTCCGAGTCTATTTGAAATTGTGCAGTTGATGTCTGACCCTGTTGTGGTGTAGACTCATATTCAATAAGAAGGGGGTCTTATGTAAATGAACTTCCTCAGGTAGAGAGAATATTAACAATAATCTACAAAATTAAGAATATTACATAATTAATTAAAAACATGTAATTATATAACATGAATTTAGCATAAGTGGAAATATATATAATGGTTACTTGGGTAGATAAGATTTCTGCTAACTTAGCCTTTATTTTATTTCTATGAGAATAAGTAGACCTCCACTTACTTATCCTCGATTTTACCATGTTGCTTACCGGTTGAATAGGAACATGCTCAAGAAACCAAATCTATGTCATAATTCAACAATTAGATATTATTACAAATTTATGAAATAAATTAACTAACTAATCAAAACTTACTGCAAGTAGACCAGCAAATCCCTTTCATATAAGGAAGTGAGAGAATAGGGCTAGGAGTCTTTGATACAAAAGCATCCCCAAATATTGAGAATTGAGTAGTTATATAATTATGTATTGCCACAACCCAATCATAACTTTCTAGATTGTCGAAATCATCAATAATATCTATAATTCTTAAAGGTGGTTTATATGTACTAGAAGGAAAATAATACAAAATACAAAATTTATAAAATAGGAAAACATCGGTCTCTAAATCCACTTGGAAACAATATGTCATTAATAGATTTTCTAATCTAAATCGATTTAGTTCTTTCCTTGCAAAAAAATCTTTTAAATAATGCACTAGAAACAACATTGGAATCCATCAGGACATGTCTACCTCAATCAAGGATTCTAAATAGTAATACTACAATCTTTGGTTCTGAAGGACATAGCCAAGTTGGAGAATTTGATTATCTTTACTTTCATATCCCAATTCTTAAATATATTCACCAGTAATCCCCTAAGATATCGAATTTCTAGTACGGTGAGGAATGACGCAAATGCGCTACTCCTTATAACACTAATGTGGTTTTCATGAAGAATAAATCATGAATGGGTCTTTCCTCCATTTTTCTTTCCCTTTGTGGAAGTTTTCCTCCAATGTTGATAATTGAATTTCAGCTACAGAACTAAATGTAATTCTTTTAATTTTCTATCGTATAACAATAAAATAATCAAGTTTTGTAAAATTTAATCAAATATTTTTGTAAAACTAAGTTAAACTAAATTTACTCACTAGAACAATAAGAGAATTATAATGAATGAAAAAATAAATGACATCTAATCTAAAAAATAATGAATTTGAAGATAACCTAAACTAAGTTGATGAACAAAGCAAAATAATACGATGAGATATGTATGCACATATGGGGTTGGTTAGAGATGATATAACCTATTTAGATTAAAAGATCCTTATCATATTGTAGCTAATGGAAATCTCACATATAGGAAAACCAAATATGCTATTTAGATTAAATATGTTTAAGCAATTTATCTAGATAGTATTAACATAGTTGAATATAATATATCACAATTGAATATGCATATGTTAGATGATTCTACAACTCCAACCAATGGTAAACAACTAAAATGATGTATTTTGATAAATAAAGCTTGATGAAATAGCTAAATAACCATGCTTAAGACAATTCGATCAAATAATATCTTAAGTTTAACTAAGTAAAATTAAATTCAATTCAATTATAATTAGGGTATTAAAATAAATAAAATTTTAAAAACAAATAGGAAAAGATTATAATCAAAAAATTATTGCCTTACGAGATGAAGTTGAATACTTTGACATTGTAGATGGATTACGAACACAATAGTCAGTGAAATATAAGAATTGGACTTCCAAATTGCCAGAGAATAAAAACGCCAGTGAAGACGCCAATGAAGGTGAAGAAATCGATAATACAGGAGCTTCAGCCAGAAGACCACGCGAAAGAAGGAAAAGTAGGGACTGATTAGGATTTTACGATTTTGGCCATGACGAGGTTTTGAGATTTTATTTTACAATTTCATTGGGAGATTTTTTTAAGGGAAAACGGAAAAGACATTCCATTCGAGATGGCTCAAGGAGGGTTCAATTTTCTCCCATACTTTGGACAAGAACGAACATGACGTGGACAACCACAAGAAAAAATACAGAGAAATTGATACCGCATCATACGTGACTCGATGGTTGAGCAAAAAGCCAAACTAAATACATACATAAACTCGTTTATTTCCTTTAATCAGTTATTCAAACTTATTTATTTAAACACGCTTGTATAAATTAAAAACTTAAATGAGTTTGTTCATAAATATTTGATTTATTTACAATCCAACTCAAACAAACCACATCTACCTTTATTTAGTAAGCAATCTTTACCTTAGAAAGTCTTTCACTTCAAATGAGTTAACCTCTCTCCGCTAGGCTATATCCATCTCAACTCAACTAGAAACGCAACCACTTTTAATAAGCCCAACAGCATAACAGATTATAATCCAATCTTAATTAATATATTTTTCACTACTACATCTCCCTTCTACTTCAAGCAAACACAACATAAGGTGAGAAACCCTCCACTTTGAACATCCAATCTATAACCAAAAAAAATTACAATCTTAAATTATGAAACCCTTTGTAAATGGAAATAGCTCAATTTTGAGCTCATGCCAATAAATACTACAACACACCCATGGAAGTTTTCAGCTTACCTCAAGCGAAGCTCTGACACAACCTTTTACCCTCCAAGAAAGATTCTTAGCTTTGTTAGATTGAGATTGCTCCACAGAGCTTTTGCATGAATTGTTTGTTGTTCAACAGTACCAGGTGAATTGATGCCGGATTTCTCAGTGCATGAATTCGTCCATTCAGACAACGAGGCCAGGTGAGCCTTCTGCCTACCTTTTCTCGTCCACATAAGCAGCTGCCCTGCCTGTTCTGCCCATCACATAAGGAGTAGCTGGGTTCTCGTACTGCATGTTGAGACCCTGGTAGGAACGAGCGGCAAAGAACTCTGATCCAGATCTAGCATTTCCTTTGAACAATATAGAATTCGGATGTTGGTGCTGCAGACTTAGTGCCTTCTCTGTGACTGTTACCAATGCTAAGGAACTTCTGTCGTGCTCTTTGTCATTCTCTGCGTGCGAAAAAACAGAATTAGTAACATTTGTTAGTCGTAAGCATAGAATAGTAGTTTGTTGTTGCCGACAGTAAACAATGCATTTAACTTTTGACAATGTGTGAAAATTATGAAATAATAGCCAACAGAAAAAGTAGTGAAAGCTTTGATGAATCAACAAATGACCCAAGCCAGAAACCATTGATGCATATCAATAAGAAGAGCAGGTATGGATAGTTATATTCACTGGTGGAACAATCTATTGATTTCCGTCATGAACATCTATGTAGTACACTTCAAATAAAAGGGATCGCCATAAATATGTGACCTATTTCTACAAAAGAGATTTGCTAAACCCAATTTCTCATGACAAAATTGTCATCAGGAGACTATGAAGAGGAAAATAATTCAACAATTTAAATGGACAGGTTGTGTGACACACTGACACCAGGGCAAAATGCAACTTACTTCAAACATGCAAACAACAAGAAAGGGAAAATCTAAGTGAATACCTTGAGGATAACTATCTTCTATATAACCACCTTTGATGAAGGAAAACCGAGCTTCTTCAGCATATTCAACCTCTTCGAATATATTAGAAGCTATAAGATCTTGGAAATTCACTACATATTCTCCTGTCCACTGCCTTCCCCTGTGTCAGAAAATCAGTTCATTCTTAAATTGAATTGTAGAAAGAAGGATAGTAATTCAAACACCATTCAAAAGAAAGTAATTTTACAATATAACAATTAAAGGCGGATATCAGCACCAAATGTTTCATGACGTTGTTCAGTGAGGAAAAAAAATGTGTACAATTTTCTAGTGAAAGCTGGCTCATGAGACACTCTGCGCATTTAGAAGAAATAGTTTAGGAAATTGAACATTGATTTAGTCTTACAACTTGTAAACATTCTTTGCATGAGAAATTAACAACCTGAAGTCTGTCACTCTACAACAGTAAATCTAAATTTTAGGATTGCTGCTCATATACAGGCCCATAAACCAAATCATAGTCAGCATCTTTGAAAGTCATTCAAAGCAGCCAAATATATATATTTCGATCAAAAGAACTACTGAAAATGGAAATAAAATAAGGTTAAAGTGGCACAGGAACTCATGCTTTAAAATAACTATAATAAATTGTACCTGCTAAAAGCTAATACAGCTTCAAAAGGAGTGATCACTGGAGCTAAAAATTCTTTACTGTCAAGAAGTGCAGTTTGGGCACAAGATACATAGACAAAAACATCACACTGTCACCCAAAAAAAAAAAAATCAGTTGTCTTAAATAACTTTAAAAAAAATTGGGGTAGGGATAATTTAGCAGTAAATTTGTGGCCAGGTGTCACCTCAGGAAAATTTGCGAGTTTGGCAGGGTTTGGTCGACCCATTACTAGCGTGTATGACTTTTTCCCAGCTCTCTTGATCAGTTCTTTCATTTGTTCAATAATGTGAAGATAACCAGCTGTTGCAGATCCATCAACAAGAAAAATTCACAATGTAGAGAAAGCTATAAGAAAAATCAAGAGCCACAATTTTCATAGGCCATAAAGACGAATAATTAACAAAAGGGATCCTACAAGGCATGTTAAATTTGGGTTTAAGAACATAAATAAGAAACCGCTGCATGAACCTTTCTAGATGGATTTTGCTATTCCATGCTCTTGCAAAGCAAGGAAAATCCAAAATCACATGATATGAAGTAATCTCGAAGTTTACGAGTAAAAAAAACAAAGAACTGAAACCTTGCTGATCACAAACATAATGCAATTTTAAGAGAATTTGTAAGCATGCAAAGTGGGTCATCAAACGCATGTTTGTCCAAAGTATTTAAAGTAGGTTACATGGCTCTCCATTGAGCTATATGTAAGATTATATCACATAACAATACTCGAATCA
>JBBPFP010000106.1:1519050-1530960 GCA_037974795.1 Kaempferia galanga | reverse complement strand
AATATAATATAATAGATAGATAGATGTAAATAAAAGAATGATTTATTAATAAAATATGTATATATCATATGGAACCTATGGTTTTTTTTATATGATGATAAAAATTCTAATATCTACTAATGTTGATCTTCTTAGATAGTCTTAATCATTGCACTATTATTACGCTAAAGGGTGCTTTATTCACCATACTAAAATTATAAATAAAGTAGGTAATATAGAATGTTAATTATGAACCATGCCTTTTAATATCCATTGAATATTTGAATCTAAAAAATGATAGATTTTTAGGTATTTCGTTTGTTTTTTTAATTTATCTTAATAATTAATAGAAATATTTTTAGGGCCCAACCTATCATCTTAACTGGTTCAATATTTTTAATTAATATTTGAATGTCCTTCAAAATTAATTAACAGTAGAGACCCTTTAAAAAAGTTATTTTGTTGTTGAAATATTTATATTTTGCAGTGATTTTAAAAGGTAAAATAGATAGTTTGATCTGGAGTATTTTGATGATATCAACTGAATTCAGGGCGTTTCTAAAAATCTTGAAAAGTAGAGGGTGATTTGAAATTTCCCTAATAAAGAAAAGCAGCTCCATTGACGATTCCGTCCCCCTTCGTCTCTAATCTTCTCTTCGGACCACTCACTCTATCTTCCCGGCGTCACTAGACTAGGGTTCTCCGCGGTCACTTCGATTCGGTATTTGACGGAGATCGGAGCAAATTCTGCGGTGTCGATTCAATTCTTGTTCCCGGGACGGTGGCGACGCCGATTCCGGTTCTGTTCGGAGATCTCAGCTCCTGGGAGACAATAAAGGCTTCACCGAGGTTATCTTTTGACTGCTTTCTAGTTTCCAGATTTATTTTTATTTTTTGGTTTTTTCCTTTCCCTTGTTTCTCGTTCCTTTCTCCCGCGGTATTCGTGTATAAGTAATAGAACTTAGACGGATCGGTTGAGAATAAAGAATCCGGACGCACTATGCTTTATGGAAGGAAGAATCTTAACGCCACGCTGTGCGGAAAGCACTATGGCTCATTCTGTTTGGTGAAGTTTCTGGTTCGTGTAGATCTCACATTGTATGATGGCGATCATGGGAAGCGAGTTTAATGCTAATTTAGAGTTAACCTGAGGCTCATCAACGCATTAAACTATGCTTTAGAAAGGAAGAATTTTAACACCTCACTGTGCTGAATCACTATTGCTTATTCTGTTTAGTGAAGCTTCCGTCCATTTAGATCTCACATTGTATGATGGTTATCAGGGGAAATGAGTTTACTGTTTATTTAGAGTTAGCCTGAGGCTCATCAATGCATTGAACTTCCTGAACTGTGATTTTCTCGATGTCTTTTGTTGCGTTTCTTTGTGATTGATTAACCTTTGATTTGTTTTCTAAGTTCACAATCTTATTATCTACTACATTTTAATAATCTCATATTCATAGGTTTGGGGGAAGTATTTTGTTACTGCCATTTGTTACGATCTCACATGGAATAGGTCTCCATGGAATCTAGATGACTTAATAAGATAGATGTGAAGCGAATCAATCTTCAAGGTATAAATCAAACCAGATATTAATAAACAAATTAAGTCCTTAGAGTAGGTCAAATTAGGAGGTCATAAAAGAAGAGCAATTGCACACTATAATGGCATCAAATTAGTAATAAAGTTTCTTCCCATCTCATGTGTTGGGCTCTATCTCTCTCTGATGCTCTTATTCTCTCCGACATTGCTCCACTATCATACCATTGCATATCCTTGACTCTTCCCTTTTCTCTTCCCCCTGTAAATGGCGTCTCTTAGAGGTAAAAAGAGGGTCTTGCTACCCAACTCCAAGCTAGACCTGAATATGTCTCATCATGAACTCGATCTCTCACACATGCCTATAACAAATTTGTATCAAAACTGACTGTAGGCGACAACATCCTACAACACTTGCTTGATGCATTTAAGTAAATGACTAATGAATTGGCAAAAATCAACATGGATCTCTTCAAAGGTAGCCCTCTCTATCTTTTGCACCATAGAGAAGGGCTCCAAGAAGGGATAACTTATGAGATCTTGTCTCTCCAAGTGCTATAGTTGTATGGGGATTACGGCTAGGTGTCCTACCATCTTTTATCATCTTGAGAGTTGCTTGAATGGTTAATGAATTGGAAAAAATCAACATGGATCACTTCAAAGCTCGCAATGGACCCCCACTCTATCATTGGCACCATAGAGAGGAGCTCCAAGAAGGAATAACTTATGAGATTGTATCTCTCCGAGTGCTTTAGTTGTATGGGATTACGGCTAGGTGTCCTACCATCTTCTATCATCTTGAGAGTTGCTTGATGAGTCTCTTTTGCTTTTTCTAGTGACACCCTTTGCGCATAGCTTTTCTTCCTCCTCTTTTTCACATGGTTAATCAGTGCTGATTTTTGCCAACTCATCAACTGTCTGCTTGATGCATCAAGCAAGTGTTGCAGTATGTCGTCACCTAACCTGATTTTACCAATTTCTTATAGGCATGTGTGAGAGATTGAGTCCACATGCAAGATGTGTTCAGGTCTGCTTCATTAGAGTTGGTTGTGAGACCCTTTTTTTCCCTCTAGGAGTCACCTTCTACAAGCTGCACCTATTGAACCAAGAGATAAGGGAAGACAACGGTGAGATGGTGGAATGTTGGAGAGAAATAAACCGTCACAGAGATGGTGGACAATGGTGAGATGGTGGAACAATGTCGGAGAGAAATAAAGCATCCTAGAGAGAGAAAGCACAGGAGGGCAAGAGAATTGTGTTATTACTCTGATGTCATTATAATGTGCAAGGACTCTCTTTTTTTTGTAGACTCTTCATTCAATGACTTGCCATTTGATTTATTCTCCCAAGAGTAATCCCTTGGAGGATTGTCCTACGTCTATCTCGTTGACCTTATCTCGATCTCATGGAGACTTATTCCATGTAGGATTGCAACACATTTATTTGATAAGCATAGAGTTATTGTGTTATGTTTGCTATTTTCATCAAATATTTAGCACTTCTATTCAATCATCCTTGGCGCTTGTTCCTGACAATATATTGTCATTTGACAGTATGATGCGAGCCATGATTTAAGATGTTACACAAGAGCAAGATCAAGTTGGCTGCGCTAGTGGGGATCACATTTTCTGTATTTTCTTTGCTTGTGCATCTCTTAGTTGCAAATTACACGGTGGGGGGATTTAGACAGTACAAGTTACAAGATGACTATCCATATCTCGGACATGTATGCCATTGTATATCCGTACTTATCTACATGCTTTTCTTATGCTGTTGTTTCTAATAATGATATAAATTGAGGACTTTGCTTGGGTAGCCAAATGTTAAACTCATTCTCCACCTTAAGATTTGCCAATGTGTTTTCAATTACAGTAGTTTAATTGTATTGATATTCTTACAGAAACCTCGGCCTCGAAGGTTATGGGGTCCTGTGGCTTCTTTGGAGGTCTTGCATTCATATGCCAAGCCGAGAAGTTCATACCCCCATGGTATTCATGTTATTTTGGTTTTCATTTGATAACAACATATTTCTCATGTGTCTTTATATCAAATTGTCATTAGATGATCACTATTTCACTTAATTGATTGGCACAAGTCAGAAACAATAGGTTTTATAGTTTTTTTTTAATTTTTTGTATTATAATGCTGGTAAAATAGACAAAGCAAGCATCAGTGTAATAGTTAGGAAAACATCACTTTTAATTGATATATCTTGGGGCAACTAGTTTATTGCTAAGAATATTCATTGACGGCCATTCTTCTAGCTGTACTTGTACATCTCTGAACAGGATTAAGGTACTTGTAGTCTTGTATGACTGAAAAACTTCTACCTTATAAACTTTCTAGGATGAATTTCTTTAAATTCAAAGTTTTTGGGTTCTTTTTTACTTCACTAGTCTTTCTTTCTTTCTTTTTTTTTTAATTTTCTCCCTTTTAAAGTTGTTACTATATTACAGTTCCAAATCAGCAGAATGGTTTCATATATGCAAAGATCTTTGGTGGGTTCGAGAAGATAAGATCATCGGTATGTCAAACTTTCCCCTAAAGTCTACACGCTTCCAAAATTAGATGTATTTCTTTATCATGGAACATTGCTTAGTAATCTTCAAGACTTTTATCTTTCCATTATTGTGTGTGCTTATATTCAGTCTAAATTCGTGGCTGTTTTGGTTTCTTGTTGACAAATTGAGTTTGCCTGTATTTTACAATTAGCAGTACTCATAAATATTAATTTTGCAGATCTGTGACCTTGTTGCTATTGCAAAGCTCTTAAATGCAACACTTGTCCTTCCAGAGATCCAACAAAGTGTCCGATCGAAAGGCATCAGGTCTACCTGAGATGCTTTTGTTTACGCTTATTGTTAATACTTTACATTCTTCTTCTGATCATCAGTTTTTGCATACCAGTCCAAGATTTAAGAGTTTTTCTTATATTTACGACGAAGAGCAGTTCATATCAGCACTTTCAGAGGATCTTGTCATTGTGAAAAGTTTACCAGCAGACTTGAAGGAGGCTAGGAAAAAGGCGAAATTTCCTTCAGTATCACCCAAATCCTCAGCTTCCCCAAACTTTTATATCAGAGATGTGTTACCTAAATTTAAAAAATCTAAGGTTATTAGGATATTAATTTCTGATGGAGGATGCCTTCAGGTATGATACAATGGCCCATTTAAGCTATTAAACTTAAATCATTTTCTTTTGACCTAAATATGTTTTTTTTTAAAGTATAAATAAATTTGAAAATAATATTCCCTTTGGATAGTGGCTCTTAAATAGGAGCATTGTCGTCTCCGAGAACTAGCATATGAAAGTTATGTTAGATCTAGTGAAGAGTGACAGTGCTTAAGACATCACATGCACAGTAATTTCTTTGAAGAACTATAGTGTTCATTGGTAAGATTTTGCAACCATTCCAATCTTTGAATGCTTCTCGTAGATCATCACAGACTTTTATTGGTTGTAGCATATTACTCTGATGAAAAGACTTCTTATATCTTGCAACTAATGAAATTTAATACGTATACAGCCAAATCATCTATGAAACTAATATTGCCTTTTTAGTCGAATGTTTTGGTGTTTATGTGAAATCCTGAATATTTTCACCTCTTATCCATTCTCCTTTTTGTAGGCAATCCTTCCTTCAAGCATGGATGAATATCAGAGGCTTAGATGCAGAGTTGCTTTCCATGCTCTTCAATTCCGCTCAGAAATTCGGGCACTTGGTAACAGGATAGTAGAGAGGTATCACTTTAGCAAAATCCTGATGTGTATTAAATAGTTGGACATTTATTCTTAATAAATTTTTTTGTTGAAGTGGATTTGTTTTTTGCTGAACATTTTACAGTTTGAAATGCCAAACTCTTAGTATTGGAGTGCATTTAAATACAGTTGATATGAAATTGAATTCTATTGCAGGTTACGAGCAACTGGCAGCCCTTATCTAGCTTATCACCCAGGACTTATGAGGGATGTTCTAGCATTCCATGGCTGTGCCGAACTTTTCCAGGTTTGGAATAGTGATATAGTAAATTTTGTTTTTATGTTTTCAATTCTCATTCACTATTTAACTAATTTCTGTGTTGTTTGACATGCTGTGTTTTAACACTCTTTGGCCAGGATGTTCATACTGAACTTATCCAGTATACTAGGAAACAATTGATAAATCAAGGAGTGGTTGCTGATGATCTTGTTGCTGATTCATTTGCTCGAAAACGAAATGGTTCATGTCCTCTCATGCCCGAACAGGTAACTGTACTCAATCATTCGAAGTAATATGGTTTTGTATGAGCAATGCTGGAGCAAGGGTTAGCAAACCGAAATATATCTCATTTTGAAAGTGTTTTGAGAAGCACTCTATGGTTCTCTACCTCCAAACAAAAAGTTCAAGGTCATCTTTAGCATGCCTACTTAAGTTTCATTGCCTTTATGCCAATGGTCAAGAGTTTAATGTTTCTACATTAATAAATCATGGCCGACCAAGGTCTTCCAGCTTCCAAAAGAAGATTTAATATTTTGTTATTCACATATTGGTTTGCATTTCTGCTCACTTATGAAATTTAAATTTCCCACTCAATTACCTTAAAAAAAAATTCTTCTAGGAAGATTTCAAAGTGCAATAGCTATAGAATGTAAGAGGTTCTCTCAGAAAGTACAATAACCACAAGTTGTTTCCTCTATATCTCTGTCGCTATCTATCTCTCTCACATGCATGCACACATGTAAATACATGCACAAATTGTACATTTTAGCTTGGTATCTCTTGTGGACCTGTCATTATCTGTGGGCATTGTCATCCTCTATTTGCAATAAGATGGTACACTTTGTCACTTTGAATGATATAACTTTGTATGCCACAGATTTGGACCAGCACAATAAACCTTCCTAGTGCATTGATTTATTTCATTTCATGTGGTGGTTTTATTTGGAGTTTTGGACTATCATGAATTGTTATTACCTAGACTTTATCCGGTGGCACAATTTTGGATATTTCCTTTAGTGAGTGTAAAAAAAAGTACAATCTATTAGTAAGTTGTATGTATGGGGCACTTAATAAAAAAATATAAATTTCCCCTACTAATGTCTTATATTGACTTTCATACTCTGGGTTGGTTTCCATGAAGATGCTTTAAATTTTACTTTGAACTATGAATAACTCTACTATATCTAGATGTTGTTTTGTTTAATTTCTATAATATTCGCTGTTTACTTGTGAGTGATGATTTCTTTTATATTTCTTCATTTAAATTTTAGTTTGATTTTCTGCAGGTTGGACTTATTCTTCGTGCAATGGGTTATCCTGCAAATACTATAATCTACATGGCTGGTTCTGAGACATTTGGAGGGCAGAGGATTTTAGTTCCTTTACGAGCTATGTATATGAACTTAGTAGATCGTACTTTCTTGTGTAGTAAGAAAGAATTGTCAAGCTTGATTGGTCCTGAATATCCTCTCCCTTTAAATATTCCTCAGCTTCCTCCTGTGAAGAGTGAGAAACAACTTATTGAGGAGTGGAAAAAGGCTGGGCCCTGGCCACGACCTCTCCCTCCACCTCCTGCAAGGCCCTTTTATCAGCATGAAAAGGAGGGTTGGTATGGTTGGGTTGCAGAGACTGACACAGAGCCAGATCCTTTACCTATGGATTTGAGGAACCAAGCACACAAGTTAATCTGGGATGCACTTGATTATTATGTTTCTGTTGAAGCCGATGCATTTTTTCCTGGGTTTAACAATGATGGTAGTGGTTGGCCTGATTTTTCAAGTTTAGTAATGGGCCACCGACTATACCAAACAGCATCTGGAGTAACCTATCGTCCTAATAGGTAATTTCTTCAATATTGATTTGTTGCTTGTGTGAATTGGAAAACAATCTTTCTGTGCATTTGACATATGTTAGGTTTCCCCAAAAATGGTGCATTTATTTTTATTTATCATTTGAGTTGTTTGCATCACTCCTAATGTTAATTTTTGAAATTTAGTTTATTTATGTCTGGAAGATCTATTGTAGTTGAGAAATATATAAGAGGGATTTTCATGGCTTATTGACTTGGGAACAATTTACAATAGCGTTCCTTAACAGTTATTGTAATGAAAATTTGAGAAGAAAAAAAATAATTAGTAATTATTACATTGTGAATTTGTGATAAAGGACATGCATGATAGTTTAGTGCTGTTGTGAAGCTCTTATTTATTTATTTTACATTACAACAAATGAACTTTTTAGTAGGATCGAGGTTCAAAGTTCACATGAGTTTTACTCTTTAAGATCCTTCCATTTAAGTTGTTTACTTTTAAAAATATAACTGCACCGTTGAGATATTAATTAAATTTAAATTTAGAGAAATTAATTACAAAAATATATTAAAAAAACATCTTGATTAGCAAATATCAGCCAAGATTTCCTTAGTAGAATTCGTCACACAATAAAGCATGCCTATTTTTGCAAAATATATTTCTCTTCAACACTGCCATGCAAACCATGTTAATGTGATAATTAATGAGATTGTAAATAAAATAAACACGATTCTTCAATGCTGAGAGGATTTTTTTAAATAATATAGTTTTTAGATTATGTAGAACTAATATTGAATATATGTAGGTTTAGTATTGAAAACGGGTGAAGGAATAGTTAATATTTGAAGATAGGAAGTCTATACAAGAGTAGTTAAATATTTTGAAAGAAATTTTTGGAATCTTGCATCATTGTGTTTCTATTATGCAAATATAAAAAAACTTCATGGAACTACTGAAATTGACAAATACTTTATGAGCTAGAAAGTGAGCATTGAACGGCTAGGAAATATGTACCAGAAGTTAGTGTGACAGTGAAGAAAATGATAAGTTAGATGTGTGGAATTATTAGGAAAAAATTAAAAATATTATTAGAAAAATTAAATGCTAGATGATAAAACATTCTTGTGATATAGAATTGCACAGATTAACAAGGCTTGATGTGTTGTAATCCTAGACAATATCCCTATGACTTAATGGATGAACCAATGACCATAATTTTCAGCAGAAATTGCTTTGATATTTAAAGGGATGCAGGAATTTTCTTTTCCTTTGTAGCAGCATTTATTTTTACACACAAGCTACATGAGGACAGAATCTCACAATTTGGACATCTACACGATCTTATATGGATTAGAAAAGATTAAACTAGATTGGTATGCTGCAGAAGTTACTTTGGTATTTATAGAGCTGCAAGGATTCTCCTTCCTTTGCAGCATCACTATTGTTTATGGCTAAGCGACTCGAGGAAAGAATTCCACAGATTTGGTATTCTATGCATTCTCAAATGGTTCAAATTCCATTCCAAATAGTGATTATTATCATCTTTTTACAAAATCTTTTAAATTAGCGCGTAATTGAACTGATATGAAGATTTCCATCTTTGGAAACATTATAAATGCTAGAACACCCTTTCTCTTTTCCTTCCTTTCCCTTCTGTCTCATTTTTCAGGTCCATGACCCCAAATCTTCTGAACAGGTAAAAGGTTGGAAGTGTTTTTTTTCCCACAAAAAGTAAATCTGATGGACACTTTAGTCTGTACATGCTATGGAATAATGGAACCACTTGAATGATTCCTCAATATTAATGGTTGTTTGGTATTACTTACAGCTGTACTATTGAGATGTGCAAGTTCGCTCAATAGAAATTTTATATTTAAAAGACTCGGAAGTGCATTTGTTTCTATATGATGAACATAATGAAGATTTGCTTTCACCAGACAATTACTTGCTGAGTGGTTCAGCTCTGTACATGATAATCTATATCATCCACCACATAATTGGACAGCATTGGTGCGGGACCATCTTAACAGGAGCTTGGGTGTGAATGGATTCATTGCAGAGTTTGAATCATCAAAATCTGTATCTTTTCTTTCACACCCTTTCCCAGAATGTTTTTGTAGAACTTCCAAATCTTCTGTTATCCCTGACCATGCCATGAGCAACAGTCTCAAGTCGCACTACATAAGTGAGGATGAATGCCCTGAATGGATGGTTCACGGCCTAGCAATGGCCTTCTCTAATGCTCCTGCAGCCAAGGATGACGATGTTGAGGAGGATGAGTTTCAAGAAGATGACGAGGCAGTGGCAGAGGCTGAATCTGATACTGGGAACAGAAGTGATGTGAGCAGATCCATCGAGCAAGATGATGAGATGGATCCAGATGATTAAGTTCTTAAACGGTATGTAGACGTTGAAAATATTCAATTTTCATATTGCCTTTCATCAGAAGGCTTGGCGCACATGCCCAGATGGTAATGGTCTAACCAGACTTGCAGCTAATGAGTTTGCCATGATTCTTTTTGTCTGCTGCAAGCAATCTCGACGGGTGCATGTGCTTACCTCCAATGATATAGTGTGGCTCTTGCTGTGTCTTCATATCTTCTTATACAGTCTCAGTATGAAAATTAACCACCCCAGAGCATTCTTTTTCCTGCCCTTTTCTTGAATCTTTGTTCCAAGTTGATCTTGTATATTTTGATTTGTATTTGTTTAGGATACAAATTAGCTTGGGAAGGAGTAAATTTTCTTAACTTTGTACAAGCTTCTCAGCTATTGACTGGCTAATCTTTGTGGACCTAAATTTTCGTGGTGGTTTTGTTTCAGCCAGGCAATAAGCCTTAATTGGACTTGCGTGTTTCTTTACTTGTTACCTGCATGGGATGTGTGCGTGAAATGTGATAAAATCATATTCCCATGCGACAACTATTCAAGTACTAACTTGAGTATGCCTGTGGGACTACTCGTTTCACTTTCTGATGAGAGATACTTTGACACTTATCTTTTAACGGTATGGGATGTATTTTTACACTTGTTCTAAAATTGTTTTTCAACGCAGACTTAGAGCAACCTAGTTTTTCTAATGATTGTACTCCGACTAATGGTCACTATTCACACTTAAATAAACTAAATGTTTTTATCAAAAAGAGGTTGTAGTTGTGCTAATAAACCTGAATACGATGAGACATACCCACAATTTTGTAGCCGTGGACAGGACCACTGAAAGCCAAGACGGAGAGAATGAAGCTTCTTCGCGCCCACTGAAAAATGATCAGATTTTTTTTTCTTGGAAAAAAATAATAATATACATGTTTTCAACGATCGGATTTTTTTTTAATTTCTTTGTCGACCGTGATTAATGTCCAAAAAATTTTAAAAAAAAAATATTTTCATGCGAAATAAATAAGTGCAGGAAAATTCTTATATAATCCAAAATCGAATCAAGTCGGGCTGCGGTTAATGCCGAAGACGTGGCTCGGATCGCCGTGTCTTGATTTCTTTCCTCAATCCTCGCGGGTCACGCCACGGCGTTGTATAACCCTGTTTTCCAGTCGCCTTTCCTTTCTCCATCTTCGCCACCGCCGAGTCGTGCCGCGCATGGAGACTTCCTCCTCCGTCGTTGACGCCTTCTCGATCACCAACGCTTATGGCCTCTCCGTCTCCGCCAAGGCGGTCGCCCGCTACTCCCTCTCCCTCTCCGCCCTCGACTCCGTCGCTCCGCCCGCCGTAGTCCGGACCGACATATTTCGCCATGCCTCCGCCCCGGCCGCCCTCGCCCGCCGCAGCATGCGTCGAATCAGGCGGAGGACTCACACGGAGGGCGGCGGCGAGGACGACGGCTTCTTCGGGGACGGCGACGATGGGCCTTTCGGCGGCGGAGGAGACGGTGGAAGAGGTTGGAATTCGGGAGATTCCGGCCCTGGCTGGGACGGATCGGGTGATTCATCCTCGTCGGATCCGGCCTTCGATTTTATTTATGAGGTTGTATGCTGGGTCGCCCTCTCCAACTGCGCCCACTTCGCGGTTAAGAGGATGGGTCGGATTCTGGCACCGAGGGGACCGTCCGTGTGCTGATCGAAACAGTTTCCGGATAATGCAACCTCACGGATTTAGGTCTCCTCCTCTTTGGATGCATATAATTTGTGTATAGACTCTTCCTTTTCATCCGTTCATGTGAAAAGATGATTATGCTGGTGCAGTTTATTTATTTTATTTTAACTACATAATTAACTGCAATTGAATTCAATGTCCCCATTTTTATACAAGTTTCTTGTCTGAGAAGGTCAATGACTAGATGATAAGAGCGCGCACACACACATGAAACGATGAATACACTTTGAAGCATACTTGCTAGTAATTGGGATTGATATATGTTGACAAGGCATCATAATGTGAAACTGTTGTTAAACAACTAATGTTCCTTGTTTCTGACGTTGTATAATCATGTAAAACCTATTGGTTTCATATCTTGCCTCATCATTGGATGACAAAACAGAATGTCCTTCAAAGACAAAACAGAATGTCCTTCAAAGATAATTATACAAGTATTTTGTTGCAACTACTGCATTGTAGATGCATCTATTTTTTTCTTGTTCTTGCGCAT
>JBBPFP010000106.1:1467494-1499653 GCA_037974795.1 Kaempferia galanga | reverse complement strand
CACACTATCCAGACTCTAGAGGATCTTTTGTGTGCTTACGTATTAGATTTCGGTAGTAGCTGGGAGGATCTCCTATCTTTCGTAGAGTTTGCTTATAAAAATAGTTACCACTCTCCTATTTAGATGGTACCGTTTGAGGAACTATATGGAAGAGCATGTAGATCTCCTATCTTATAGGATAAGGTTGGTGAACGTCAACTCTTGGGCCCGTAGAGCATTCAACAAGATACTATGCTAGTACGAACTAGGCCTTCAAAGGGCGACTTCGGTGAGGATGAGTCTGAGTGAATGTAAGAAAATAGTCAACTAATAGAACTGTCAGTCGACTGGTCCCGAATTCACGAATACATAGAAGGTTCTGTGATCAACGGCTGAGAAGGGCAGTCGACTGACCAGTCGACTACCTTGAGACCAGTCGATTAACCAGTCAACTGCCTTAAGACCAGTCGACTGGTAAGTAACCGTTAGCAAAATTACGGGTTCTGCTGAGAGCACTTATGAGAGCAAACAGTCACACCAGTCGACTGATGGCGGGATGAGTTGACTTTGTGGTCAACTCTCTCTTCTTATTTAAGGGGAGCTTGGGGCATGGAAAATGGTACTGATACTCTGTGAATTCTCCTGATTGTGTGCCTCTAAGTTTCAAAGCTTATACTCTTCTTCCTATGCTCTTCTCCATTTATAAAGAAGAAGAGTGCCTTGTGAGAGGTTTGCTTCACCGAGAAGAAGCAAGACTTAGTCGGAGATTACCAAGGTCTAATCCACTGAAGGATTAAGGGATTGCCCACCTCAAGGACAAGCCATGGAATAGAAGCAAACAATTTCTGAACCATGTAAATAGCCTTGTTAGTTAGTGATTTATCTTTTCTCTTGTTGTTTTAGTTTGTATATTTCTGTTGTGGACTAACATTGTAGGAAGAATTCACATTGTGTGTATCCACTATACAAACTGATTCTCTGTCTAGACTAATTACATGTCTTGTGATTACAGAATGGCCGGAAGAAATCCTTGGCAGGCTGGAGTTGGTAGCGCCAGTGTCAAAGAAATACAAGAGAAGCCCAACGAGAAGGCCCAAGCCAAGATGAACCAGGCATTAATGGCCCTCTTAACCTCGCTCAGCAATATGAACAAATATTACGAACCCTTAATCGAAGCTACCTAATCACTATAGAAAGGGAGCATGATATCAAGCAAGAATTACATGAGTTACAACAGCAGGCCTCCATATGGGCAGTTAATGCCCTCCACTAATTAAGAATAATATATTCCTTAAAGAAATGAGAGTGCTAGCTAAAAAGCACATCTGATAATTGGTGGTCTGACTGGTTCCCGGTGATAAAACAAATTGATGAGCAATTAGAAACAACTGCTCGACTAAACAACTGCTCAACTACAACAAGACGCTACTAGTAGAATGGGCTCTTTTCGGGTGTAAAAGAAGATTCACCCTTATTCGTAGCTTTGTGTGCTAGTGTGTTGTAAAGTATCTTTTTGTTCTAGTGTGTTGTAAAGTAGCTTTATGAGATTCGCTCTTATCCAAAGCGAGTGTGCTAGTGTGCTGTAAAGTAGCTTTATGAGATTCGCTCTTATCCGGAGCGAGTGTTCTAGTGTGATGTAAAGTAGCTTTATGAGATTTGCTCTTATCTGGAGTGAAAGGCTCTCCTCTTAAAAGAGGCAAGAGCATGTGTTGATGGGGCCCAATAAGCACCCAGCATCTCTTAGCCCCCTCTATAAAAGGAGACGAATCCCTTGTAGAAAACCAAGCAATACTTGGCCTCTACTTGGGAGCTTGTAATCAACGCTTGACTAAATAAAATCTGTGGTCAAAGCAATGACTTCATAAAACTACAGGCAGCTTAGCCATTATCCATATTTTTCCAGAGAAGAAGACAACTGAAAATTTTGATTTGTTACCTATTGTAGCATAATTACTGCAAAGAAGTGAAACCAAAGAGCTTGTTTCTCCACCAAGAAAGGAATCACACTGCCTTCCATCCAAACAAGTATGCGAATTAACTTCACCAATAATTCCATTATCACAATCTAAGACTTCAAACCATATTCCAGAAGGAAATCTCCTCCTTATCATAATCCAAATCCATATCTCAGCATAGGGAGTAGCATGAAGCAGTGAAATACCGATCTCAAATATGATGGTCAGGAAAATAATGGTTGTAATCAAACTTGTGAAGAAAATGTAGAACACAGAAGTGGTTGGAATGAGCAACAGAAGTGGTGTAAACAGAAGAGAACCAACAACATGCTGCTCAACTGTGTAGTCATAACTATCAAAGCGTTGCCGAAGTGGATTGCGCTTCTGTCCACTGTCAGTACAGAAAAATGGACAGTTCATCAAGAAACTAAAAATGAAAATCACAAAGATGAGGAATAACTACAATGAAAGCTAAATAAACAATCTATGGATCCACATTGTGAATGACTACATGAATCTAGAAAATTACAACAGATAAAGTTAAATAAATTAAGATATATTCAAAATGTAAAAGACTTTTCTAACATTAAGAATTTAGTCATATTGGTAAACTTTAAGAGATGACATACTAAGAAATAGTAATGAAAGTGAGTGATATAGGTTCAAGGAAGGTCTAAAAGCCAACATCCGAAAAGGGTCATTCGCTTCAAAGCCTACATGTAATATCAAGCAAAAACTCGACATCCAAGTTGCAGAAAATTCAGAGTATGTTATTGTGCACCATCAACAATACTTTTCCATTGGGCTTTTGAGAAACCGACCTCAAGTTTACTTTCTGACTAAATATTTAAGAATCATTCATAGGCCATGATCTTTATGTAATGGTTTTTCCAGTAATTTTTAGAACATTCAAATAAATGGAAATCAAAGTGCATTGAGAGTTCAAACGAAACACAACATACTCGGAAGTCAGAAGACAATCAAGTCACTAAAGTTCTTACTCGGAGAGTAAAACTAATTTTAAATCACTACATCTTCTAAATAAGAACCAAGCAAAGTAGGACTTATATCCCACAACATAATTTAGGACTGAAAGTTATTTCAAATCCATGTATATATTTTTACAAAGAAAAATACAGGGCATTCAAACATGAAAGGAAAGTTTGCAAAAATCTGTCTTAATTAGGAAAAATGAATAGCAAAAACTATTGTCAAACTCAACAATAGCACTGTCCTAATAAAATAAAAAATATTATCAGTGATTGTTAAATGGTTCACAATTACTCCGTTAATGAAAAAAGAATGCTCATAACTTGCATAAACAAAATTTCCTGACACACTTGCCAAAGAAAAGCAGTGAAGAATTCATCTGAATAACCAATCATTAAACTCTAACAACTTGAACCTACGGATACAGTTTTGCTGAATAAAATAGAAGACAAGAATTAACAGGAAATGTGATGGACATGTGCTGGTTCAGTAGTATCACTGATTTAGATGTCATACTCATTTCATTAGTACACACACCAAAAGTATCCTATTGAAATAATTTTCCATCTAATACAACAAGAATCTAAGTACCTATAAATAGGAAATTAGTTGAATGACTAGTTATACATACCCTATTTGCCTCACAATTAATGGTCATTGAAGTTTCATATAGACAAAGAACAATTAAATTTAAAATTTTAAAGCCAAGGTATAGGTCAATACTTGTGACAGCGAAAGCTATTTTTGAACATATCTCACACACCACTTGTGCACCTCTCATGAGCTCTGCTTGCTCGCCAAGAAGGTCTAGGAGACCCCATAGATCATAGAGGAGAGATTCTCCCCTTAATGATTTGAAAGCAATGCCAAAACTAGGCAAAAGAAAGCATCACCACTACTAGCCTCCAATTGCAACCCAACTACATGCCTCTGCTCACTTCAAAGACTTTCAAGGGGCACAAGCTCCGCCACTACCAGCCTTTGTTCACAATTCACTGCAAAGCCTTTGCTCGCTATTCAACAACCTGACGATGACCACACTTATAGATGTAAGCACTGCCACTACCAACCTAGCTCACTACTCAGTCATTTGGTCTACTCCAACCATTTCTAGAGCTTATAGATCTAAAAATTAACTTCTTAAATTTTATTTTATCTTCTTGCAAATAGAAAGTTTCTCATTTTATTATTATCATATTCTTCTTGTGAAAGTAACAATGCAGACATAACATCTATACTCATCTTAAGGACTGTTAAGAGGTATTAGATTAATAAGATTAGTCCCAGCTATTAGTTCTAGTTGGATTTTATCACAAGTCCATATGTACCCATATAGTATTTTATAAAATAATACTACATAAAGCACTGGAATATTCTCCTTTCCCTATATTTCTAGGAGAAGAATTGACAAACTGCCACAAGATCATTTCAGAAAATACATGAAGAACTCTTACAAAACAAAACATTGAAGTTTCATATCCATAATTGTTCCAAAGGACAGCATACTTTAGAAGGTAAGATTATCAACCAAAATTTTAGGAAATAGTTTCATATTCCAAAAAAAAAACTTACCGAAAAAGGCGCCATAAGGAAGCTAAAGCCTGAATCTGCTGTGAATAGAGAAAAGATATAAGGCAATGCAGAATATAAATATGATGTGTTGCAAGCTTAAGCAAATCAATGCACAAGGCCACTGGTACAGTCAGGCCAAAAACAATCCCCAAGAGTGCAAGAAGCTGCATATAATTTTGCAAAAAAGCACCCACAAAGGACCATAGGGTAGAAAAAACATGGATTGCATTAAGAGAAATTATGCCAATAAGCTCTGCTAGCTCATTATTCAGTTTAAAACCAGCTGGGACACCCATTAACCATACAGAACCAGAGCGCAACAGGTCATTTGTTACTTGATGAACAATAACCAAAATCCAAGAACAAATAGTTTCTACATTGGCCAACAATAAGATTCCAAGAACAATCCCAAAGGTAATATCCATCAAAACATTAGACCACATGAAGTCCTTCCTTAATGCAGCTTTGTGAGCATGTTCGACACTCGAATGGGAAATGCTGGAAAGATGATCATCATAAGATAAGAAAAACTCTCAGAAAAATTAAAACAAAATTCAGCTTGAGCATTTCTCATTACCCGATACTGGGGGCTTGAAGAACAACTGGCCAGTACAGAAACTGACAACTACGAATGTGCACATTCTCGCATGTATGCATAAACATCTTTGATAATATAAACAAGACCGGTCCATGACTCAATGGTTTATGTAAAAATTGAAGGAATAAATAAATAGTTGTGGAGATAGAAGCTACAATTGCTGCCACCATGTGCCATATGATGGATGCCACCCTCATCTGCATTCTAAATAAGCAGCAGCAGAAAATAAGAATGATAAAAGAAAGTAAGAACACAGGTTGGGGTTTGAGAAAAAAATGCCAAGGGTATTACTTTGACACAGAGAAGATGCTAATCATGGGACTATGAGTGCTTTCCATTTGCAAAAAGAATGTTTTGGCAGCATTTGAGCAATTGAGTGCCAAAAGAACTGTCTCCTGAAACAAATAAATTAATGATGTACAAGCATAAGTTGAGGAGGAAAAAACAAAAAGTAAAAATGCAAAATACAAAAGGAAAGTAATTCACTTACCAAATTAATGACTACAGGCTTCTTATAAATTTCCTTCACCCAATTTGGCTTCTGTGACAGCAAATCAACATGTTCACGAGAATACCAGGAACTCAAAGAGACATGACTTGCACCATAGGTTGGGACTTCATATACTATTATCTGCAATTACCACAAAAAAAAAGGTAAAACTTTTGGGAGATATAGGATGGCAATTAATCACATATAAGAAATAAAAAGGGGAGTTTTTCCTGACTTACATACGTGGACATGATGAGGAGACAATAAATCACCATTTTGATGCACATGATGCAGGCACGGAACCTGTTGATTCCTTTTATATAGGATACTTTGGCCCTTACATAGCATATAAATCCAGTTATTGCATCTCACCAAAGACAGGAAGTGTGGTTCTATGAAATCCATGCAATCACAGTTCCATGTTCCATTAATTTGACAAGCTTTTAGTTCTTCATAGCATTCCTCATCAAACTGTTTTCTTAAGAGACACCTATCATTCTGATTGGGTCTCAGTTTGCCAGCAGTGAAATCAGTAATGCAATATCCCAGAAGAGAAAATGTGGAGGATTCATTCAGTCTCACTGGCATCTTTTGATTGACAGATTTAAAGATTTCCTAAACAAATATAACATAATCAATTCTAGAAAGTGAAGTTTTAAAAATGTCAGTATAACAACCATGAGAAGAATGAACTGTAACAATCTACTAGTTATAGGAATGAATTCTTCCAATGGTAAAAACTACTAACATAGTTCTAAACTCTAACCCAAGAATGGTAACATTATACCTTTTTGACAATAATAAGAAAGTACATATTTTATGAAAAATTGGTGACTAGGTCATAGATGACAATCTTCCTTCAGAAAAAATATTTAACAAATTAATGAGTTAGCACACCCTTAATAGGTGAGACTTCTGCATGGTGGATATGAATGATAATTTCTCTATATCCAATATTAAACTAAAACTTAAACTCCAAACTATTTAACAAGAGCTGCCAAAACTATTGATATGAAACTCTAACAAAAATTAAGGATGAGATATCCAGTATGAGTTTCCTGGCACTAGCAACCAATTCTAGGGCAATCAATTGTTGCGGCAATAAATGAAAAGCTAAGAAAAAATCACATGGATGGGTGTGGATGGTATATCATGTAAACACCCACGAATAGCATATTTACAAAATTAGAAAAACATTAAAAAAAAATTTATTACTTAGCCTAAAGGCCTGGTAGTTGTTCTCCTTTAAATCATAAAATTTACAAA
This sequence comes from Kaempferia galanga, assembly GCA_037974795.1. Taxonomy (NCBI): domain Eukaryota; kingdom Viridiplantae; phylum Streptophyta; class Magnoliopsida; order Zingiberales; family Zingiberaceae; genus Kaempferia; species Kaempferia galanga. The sequence goes on along the minus strand of JBBPFP010000106.1, from coordinate 1,492,803 downwards.
AAAAAAATATGGAAGGGGACACAGGAGCAACAGGAGATGGTATTAGTACACTAGATGCTAAGCATAAGTTTCTCAAGAGCTCCCAAAGTTTGCATTACAAATGACTCAAATGAACAAAGTTAAGACAACTGTTTGTCCAAAATTTGTGCAATCATTCATATCTTAATCATTTCATTGTCGCATCTCGGATCCCAAGTTCAACTTACATAATTAGATATCAGCATAGGAGTCATATTGTTCCCAAATGAAATTCGCTGAGAATATTAGTGAATTTCTCGATACGAATGATTGATGATTTTCTTTGGCATTTTGAATCATTTCCAATATAGCAAACAAATTATATACACAAATAAGCATATAGAAGCATATTCTTTAAAAAAAATTGCCTGAAACACTGAAGGTGCACAAGTAGCATTCAAGCATTTCCCTGACCTCAATATTAGTCTGAATAGGAAGGGTTGTCATCTTTTCTGAAGGAATTGCAGTTGCTACGATAATGTCAATAGAATCTTTAGAATCCATAAACCAACCAAAGAGCAACAGGCCAGAACTGGACGTGGAGGTCAAGAGCTGTTGTGGCCACCATACTCTGTAATTTCTTCCTCCCATTTTTAAAATCTCACTAGCAAAGTTATATAAAAAATAAAATAACGTCATATGAAAGTCATCAAAACTAATGAAGCATGCTGAAAGCAACTGAGCAACAGATCCATTAGCATTAGAAACAAAGATCAAAACTTTAGTAGACAATCCACCAAAGGAATGCTCATTTTGCATTGGAGGGCATCAAGAGAAATTATAGATCAACCTGAAAGGGAGATTTTGGGTACAAGAAGAGTTGCATACACAGGCAAATTTCCACTTGCTCTGTTGTTAATATTCACATAGGAAGAACAAGGAACTGAGAAAACTTCTCCTATAGTTTGGTTCCCTTAAAATCTTGACATGAAAGATTATCAGATCAAACATCTTGGTGGGAAAAAGTTGTTGAGGAAGAGGAATTTGGTGTGGATCAGAGTGAGATAACACTGCAAACACAAACTGTACAAAATGTAGAATGCTGACTTATTTGCTCATACACACTCTATCACTACTGAAGGTTGAATTACCTCAATAACCACTATTCCAGCATAATAAGCCTACTTGGTTTATGAAGCAAGATGAGATAAAAGGTGGTTGAAAGGGGAAAAAAATGTATAATAAACAACGTAAAGCATCCAATTATACAGGTCTAGAATAGGCAAAAAAAACATCATCATAACTATCAAAAAAATAAACAAAGTAAGATGATTAATGTTATTTGAATATCATTGAGTGCCGAATTTTTGCTATAGCCTGGAAGATTACAACAATCAATAATGATGTTGGGCTAGAATTTAGACTCAATTTGAACATCATGATCAATGTAAACATTAGCACTATTTATATGGTCCCCACGGGATGGCAGAGTTGGCAACTGCATGGGAGTTTGCCACATTAAGGTCTTGAGGTCAATTTCCAATGGCAAAATGCTTGTTTGGTTCCTGACCTCCCCCACTGCGTCAAGCGCAAATCCCCCATGATTTACCTCTCTACATATGGTTGTGAGACCGGGTGTGGGGCGTCCGTGGTCAACTTATGACCTTTTGCCACATTAGTACTATTCATATGAGTATGAACAATTATAATCACAATACCATTAGATTAGAAAGATAGAAAGTTTATGTTTACTGTTTTTGGTCCTCTTAGATTGACAGTAATTAGAGTGTACTTCCTATTCAGTCCAATAAAAGTTTCTACTTTTGATGTATTAACCTCTTTAAAAAAATCATCTATTCTCTATATAAAGCACCTAAGTTTTCATTCTTTATTTTACATAATCATTTTAATTATATCTAAAAATAATATTATTTTTTTCAAGATTTATGTCGTACTAAATACATACTGATATGGATAGTTCCAAATGGCATGAGATATCTACAGATAAAACTTTGAAAGCAATGCTTCAACTTTAAAGCAAATGAAGTGAAGTTCTCGTGAGATCAAAAATGCAGTTGCATTCTTTCTAGGAAGATTTAGACCACCATACAATGTTTAGTTCAGCCAAATCTAAGATGCATTTTCTTAATTAAGTTTCTCTCTGATCCATAACCAAGTTCTTGAAACGGGTGGAATTGAACTCCTTCATGAATTGGAATTCAATTCCACCTGTTGGAACAAATTTTCAGCAAAGAATTGGCAAGGGATTGAAATTCAATTCCATTCAAACCTTTCAAAATAAATTAGACCTCTTTAGGTCTGAATTGTGAACAGCTTGTATGGAAAGGGGTGGAATTGAATTCCTTCATCAATTGGAATCCAATTCCACCCTTTGGAACAAACTTTCAGCATGGAATTGGCAATGAATTGGAATTCAATTCCATTCAAATCCCTTAAACCAAATCATACCTCTTTAGGTTTGGTTTGTGAATGGAATTCATCTAGAAAAGATGAAATTGCTAAATAACCCTTCATGTAAATATTAAGTTTTATTGATGAAGGATAAAATCGTAAAAATATAAGAATGCAATTCAATTTTGATAGATTCAAAATTAAGGAATTCAATTCAATTCAATTCTAACTCATTCCAGATCAAAAAATTCAATTCAATCTTCGATGGAATTCAATTCAATTTCATTACTTAAAAACTTTCCAAAGGGGTGGAAGCGAATTCATCTAGAAAGTTGAAATTACTAAATAGCCCTCTATGTAAATATTAAGTTTTATTGATAAAGGACAAAATGGTAAAAATATAAGAATTGAATTCAATTTTGATAGATTCCAAATCAATGAATTCAATTCAATTATGTTATTTACTAGTTCATTCCAAATATAGGAATTGAATTCAATTTTCTGATGGAATTCAATTCAATTCCATTACTTAAAAACTTTCCAAACAGGGTGTAATGAAATTAACAACAGAAATTTAGCATGGAAGAGAGTTCAGATGAGCAGAGAGACAAGATTATAATGATGTCATCAACACAACGATTCTGATCAAACGTTCAGCAAAACTTCGTCAAAAATATCTTCTTTGACAACGTGTGTGTCTCTTTGAAGCGTTAAGTGGTAAACTGATGGAAAACTAAACCGAGATGGAAGCAGGAAAAAAATATATAAAATCAAAACTTTTCCCTTCAAATAAGAAGAAATCGACGAAGAGGATGCATTTGAGTTCGAGAATAATAATAAATACGAACAATATTAATAGTAAGAAGGTATATACCGATTGCACTCTAGTTAGACCTTCTCAGGAGCATAATCCTCAGCATCTTGAAGACATCCGTGGCACCGAGAAGTGGCACTTCGTACAGATGTGTTGATCAACGATCTCGACGGTGGGCATCGACTTGACGGTGAAAATGGCCGAAGGGAGCATGGCGAACACCTAGCACTATCTTGGAAGAGTGGCCAGTTGACGATGCAGGAAGAAGGGGAAGGAGTTGTCAGTAACAAACGTGGAACAGGAAGGAGGAGGAGAAGAGGAAGGGGAGGAGTTGAGTCGGCGGTAGATGAGGAAGAGGGAGGAGAGGTGGGAATGGATGGACAGTGGGAAACCCTTCGCCGCCGACAGGCTTGAAACGGGGGAAGGGTTAAAAATGGAAATAAAATATTATGAGGGAAGATGCCGTTGGAGTCAAGAATTTGCCATCTGCAATTAGGGGAAAATCACGGGATTTAAAAGTAAAACTAATAATAATAATAATATTTAATTTTTATAATCATAATTGTTAAATTACATTGTAAATATTAAACTAATTGTTCAAATAATTTTAGAATATGTAGTTATATTAAATTTACGAATTCACTGAAATTTTATAATTATTTTGGAGAATTGAACTCTTTCAATTTATTAATAATATTTTTATAAAAGATATAAAATACTAAATTCTATTTTCTTTAAATTTTCAACTTTAATATCTTAACACTATTATTTACTATCTCCAAGTTTAAAATATTTTAAGTTTATAATTTCCTTCTAGCTATTGGCATCATTATTTTGTATAATACTAATTTTATTAAACAAAATATTTAAAATTTTATTATGGAATAATTATTGTGATTTTGGTTTAGATTTTTTTATTAAAAATATTTATTGCTTAAATAATGCATTGTCATTTTGTGAAATTGAATCCTTAAATATGTTGAATCTTCATCTTTTTCTTAAAATATATTTTAAATCATTTTTAAATTAAAAATATCAATTTTTTCAGCACCGTGACTTCCTCTCATTGTCCTCACAGTCAAATTTAACTAAACAAATCTCTTTATGAGATAGGTTACACTGCCCGACTCTCCGTGTGCAAGACTGACTCACACTAATCAAACATGGACTGAAATTTAAGAATACATGTGGAAAAATATATCTCTATTGCTTGAAACAACCAGCTCAGATTTACATTCAGACATCGATAAATTGGTTTAGTTCCAGGGTTGCTGTGGCCTTCAAAATACCTCAATAAACCGGATTGCTCAAACATTACAAGTCAACTTTAGCATCACTAGCCATCAAGAGAATTCATCCATTCAAAAAGAAACAAGAAACTAGCAGTTTGTTATGAAGTTTCACTGCATAAAAGTCCATACACCCGAAAGTTCCATCTGCATACATTTAAGCATGTTTAAGGAAAACAGTCTAAGGTCTCTATAGGAGAAAGGTTACTAGGGCTGATCAAGACTAAACAATAAGAACATCAACAGACATTCAACAAGAATGATAACATCAACAGACATACGTGGGTGGGTTACACGGGCAACGAACTTGATATTAAGAGGAAGTCTTTCCCAAATTTAACCTCATTACGCATGCACTATATTGCAGTGACATGGTGAAGCAAATCACAGTCCCATAAAGGTACATTGCTTTCTTGCATGCTCTGGAATCAACTTGGCTACAATTTCCATTGGCACTCCCTTTAACTCTGTTTATCAACAAGCATCAGCGAAACATTATGCTTTTTGAGTCAAGGATATCATAGGAATAATCTTCCCTGTTATGTGGACTAACCGTGAGGCTTGAAGTTAAAGAGAGGAGGTAGATATCGGCCATTTGGTAGACGAGCATTTGGATCTCGAATTTCATCAAAGAACGGGTGAATCAATGCTTCCAACTGCATAAATAGGAATTAAATAGGATACACGTTTCATTTCATTGGGTTGCATATACAGCCCTTGGCTATAATACATAACTAGCTTCTATAATATACTCACAGCAGTGCTTCTCAAGTTTGGTGAATACTGAAGCAGCCTAGAGACAAGATCTACTGCCTCAGGTGGCATTCTTTTATGAAAAATCTGTATATTGACGAAAATTGTTGAAACTGTATCACAACAGATAAAAGAGAAACAGGATACACAGAAACTTTATAAACAAAATGATGGAACATTAACAAGATATACCTTGTGCCATGGATGAGCTTTGATCTGAGGAAATTTGAACTCCGTATAGTTGGGGTTCATGCATTTAATTTCTTCTCTTGTTGGAGTACCCAAAATCTGGACGAGTGAAAATGAAGTGTAGAAATAAATGAGACTAAAAATGGTACTGCTAAGTTAGATTTAGGAGAAATCCACGAGGTACCTTGATAATTTCTACAAGTTGATCAACTCCACTATCTCCTGGGAAAAGAGGCTGTTGATGACTCCACAATAAATCATTAGCAAGGATGAGTTTTGATAGGAAAATTCTAGCATTAGCATACCTGTCCTAGGAGGAGTTCAGCGAGAACACAACCAGCTGACCATATGTCAATAGCTGTTGTATATTCTGTGGCACCAAAAATGAGCTCTGGGGCTCGGTAATATCTAGAACATATATATGATATATTTGGTTCCCCTTTAACCTGTTATTATTCAAACAAAAATTCAAATTTACACAAACTTAATGAAGAAAGCATCTATAGCCAACAATGAAGGAAATGAAGATGTACCAAGACTTTGGCACTTCCAAAGTCACATATTTTCAACTGTTGTGTATGCGGGTTGACCTGTTAAAGAATGTAATTTTAGTAGTTTTATAATTGGAAGCACAGATGGCCTATCATAGCCAAAGAGAAGCCTACATGCAAACCAAGTCCACGTCTAAATCTGTACATTGTATACAAAATTACAAAGTATTTCATTCTAATATAATTGGGTATGCAACTATAGAAACCCCTAAAGACATATACCATTTATTGCATAAACATATATCAAAATTGACGAACGTGCATGTAGAGCATTGGATTTCAAACGAACACACAACTATGAGTAAAATTCATCAATCGAGCGGGTGATACAAATAGACATAGACTTCAAAGAAAACCTACAACTGAAATAAAAATTATGAGAGCAATAACAACTGAAAAAAAAAAACATTTTATGAGTGCACTACATCTGATATCTACCTTGATTGTATGGACAAACAAACAAGACTCATTGTAACTAGTCAGACCAGTATGAAGTAACTACATCTAAACAAAATAAGAAAAACCTCTTTTCTCTTTTTTATAAAAAAAGGTTGGATGGCATACCAAAAGATTTTGTGGTTTGATGTCTCTGTGGCAAACTCCAATGGTACAATGTATATAGGCCAATGCTCTACAAATCTGTCAATATAATTGAAATTTAGCACATGTACCTTTTGACCTATTTAAAATTGTTTTTTCATTAGTTGCAAACACTTAGGCATTCTATTTTGGTAATCATGTAGTATGCAACATGCTAATTGAATTAATAAGAAAGCTAATGACCAAACCATCACATCAAGAGAGCAACATTTTTTAAACAAATGGAACTCGAAAGGAACTTTCATGGCTCACCATAAGTTTAGGGTTACCTGATACATATAAAGCTTCACGTATATCAATGGCATGCGCTGATTCATCTTGTTGTAGTGCTTAATTACTCGATGAACAGTCTCAGGAACATATTCAAGAACCAAGTTAAGATATAATTCTTCTTTTTCAGTTGTTGAAAAGAAACAGTGCTTCAAGCACACAACATTTGGATGGTCAAGAAGCCGCATGGTTTGCAATTCACGGTTTTTATACCTCTTGTCTTGAAGAACCTTTTTTATAGCTACTGTCTCTCCTGTCTCAAGACACTTAGCCTAGAAGGAAAGTTATGAGAAAAATATTACAGGTACAATTATAGATACGCAACTTCAAGGTAGTTACAAAAAGATCTCTATGCTGAAGGATAAGCACCAAACACCAAAAGTCAACAGTCAAGGACTATGTTCTACAATTGCTATCTTAGCTATTAAATGGACTGCTGAAGTTACCTGAAATACAACTCCAAATGATCCATGCCCCACTACACGCTCAGCCATGTAACTTATAGTCTGCCAGGCATTCAGCATTAGTAACCAATAAACGAGTATAAATGAACAACTATATGAAACCACTGGGACTTTGGCCTAAATTGTCAAGTTATTGGAGCCATTCTGATGCAACAATACTTAAGGTTAACAGATTTACCTGTTTTGGTTGGCCATTTCTGCCACCTATAGTTGTCACAATTATATGACCCGTCTCAGTCTCATTGCCATTGATCACGGTAGCTTCCACTTCCTAAATTAAAACATAATCAATGTCAAATATGAAAATTTGTATAATCAAACAGCTACAATCTACTCTGATTTTATGAAGAAGCAAATTGTCTATACTCATCACAAAATGTATTTACTTACTTTATCGTCTCTTATATGCATATCATTCATTTCGTCTGGCAACCTATCCACAGAAATACTACTACCACCAGCATTATTTGGCCCCAATGTAGGTGCCATTGAAGCCATCCAGTATGCAACTTACTCAGTCTCGCATAGAGCAAATGATCCTAAAAGCACTTACCTGCCCAAGGAGGGTGTCAAAATGATGGGGTGCAAGAATTATTTCAAGAAAAAACTAGAGGAACTTAGGCAATTGTCAAAACTGTGCAAACACCTGAGAATAAATCAACAAGGCACCCAAAGATGAAGTTCCAAGATACAAGCATGTGAACGAAAGCATAAATAGTAACATGAAATACTACTGTTAAGAGCCTACTCCTATTTGCAGATTAATGAGTGAGCATTCTCCAGCGACAAATTTGGTTGCCCAGAAATCAATACAAAATGACATCAACTTCGTGAAAATCAAATACGCAAGCATGCTGATCTCAAACAATTGCATAATTATTAAGAGAAAAAGAAACCGGATATCAAAATTCAAACTGAGATCGGCGATAATGCATGAGAATCCTGGTCTAGATTACTTGCAAATGATTGAGGAAAAACATTGACGGCATTAAATAAAAACCTTTTCCAAAATATTTCGAAACAAGCGTTGAAATCTAAAGCAAGAGGAGCTCAAAATCGGAACTTTGAAAACCCCTAGGCTCAGAAGGAAAAGAATTGAGCTCGTAATTCTCCAAGAAGGAAAGGTACACTAACGCACATTCTCTGAGCACGGACGTCTTTCATTTAACATAACAATCGAGGCGATTACAGATCTACATACAAATACCAACAGCAAGCATGACACGAGGTACAAACGAGTCCAGTTAAATCAGACGAGACGATGAACAAATTTCCTAGTGACGTTACAGAAATGAAAAAGTAATAATGATTCAAGACGAAATGCTCACCAGACTGAATCCAGGTGACCGAATATCTTACAAACAACACTGAAGACGAAATCCCGCTGAGCGACGAAAGTAGATCGACCCAACGGTTCCTCCCCTCGTTACCCCTCTCCTTCGGTCTCCTCCTAGGGTTGGAGGAGAGTCGCGAGGACGGTGTGACCGAGATCGGGGTTGCTTTTACCTTCTCCCACACGTTTTCCCAGTCCACCATTTTCAGACAACTTTTCATGTAAGTCCCTGAACTATCAAGAATTCATCTACCCGTTTCTCTCTTCTATAGAGAGAAGATCAGCTGTTTAATATTAAAAATAAATTAATTAATTAACACTGAATCAAACCTGAGAGATAAATGTTTTTACCAATTTTTTCTATGACGATAACTATCTTACTGAAATAATAAAATTTCTCGGCATATAAAATATTTTGAACTTAAATAAGGCAATTACTGAGGGCGATAATGCAATTTGAGAAGGCACAATGATTGGCGAGAAGGATAAGCAAAGTGGAGAGCGCAGTCAAATGTGAAAAGGACCGAACTCAGACTGAGTTTCGACCTTTTTGAAAGATTATCGCGAAATTAAATCTAAAAATAGAAACAATTAAAAAATAGTAATCATAAACTAATTAAGTAAGTAGATTTCAATTACTTAATTAACAGAATGGAACCAAACTCCAAATGATCTACTATAAACTAACACTTTCATCTTGATTCCGTCTAAGAGTTACTAAATGACTATTAAAATGTGACGATCAAAGAATCATGGAATGATTATGACGTCATCAAAACAATTACGAAGATGTATACTAAAAATTAGTCATTTCTAATTGCTATAATCAAATGCAGAGCAACCCACAATATATTTTTTGAATTCGGATGAAAATAATAATAATAAGTCAAATAATAATCGTGAAAAATATACAGGTTGAGAAAAGCCATCATGGAGACTGCGCTTTAACAATAAACAATAAATAAATATATAAATAAAACGCTGAAGAAAGATTACTGTAGTGGTATTAAAGCTGGCTAATTAGATTTGAGCACTATTTAAGCCTGTCGTGGAATCCACCGAAGCGACCGACAAGCAAATGCGTGGCGACGCAGATACCACTTCAAGATTCGTGGAATCATAATTTAAAAAACAAAAAATAAAAAATAAAAAAACGCAAACATCAAAAAGGAGCGTTTTTTTTTTTTTTATTTCTAATTCATGTGACGCTCTTGTTTTTTTATTTTTAATAAAAAAAGCGCCCCAATTCACCCGTCTTCCTATAAAATAACAAAACTATCCTTAAATTAAATAGGTAACGTTTAATTAATTAAACACAATTAATGAGCAATGTTAAAAAAAAAAAATCGAACTTGCGTGTATGTCAGTTTGAGCCAACGCATACGAATAATATTAAAATAAATATTGGTGTGTGGTATGTGTTAATAACATATAAATGTATGATATGTGAGTATTATACTTTATAAAGAGTTAATATATATTGGCGTTCAAATTAATAAGGATACCCTTATCTCTTATTACATACATTAAATTTTAAAATGATCAATCTAATTTATAGCCGTCACGATTGTATAATTACCATAATACATATTTATTTTATTATACAACTTATTGATAGAATTGTAGAGATAATAATATTGAATAATTTACTGGAGGGCAATGTATCATTTTAAGATAGTTTGATTGGATAGGTGTCCTTCAAATTAATATAATATAATATAATATATCATATTGTATTAGGATCGTTGCGTTTTACGGAGTCTTTTAAAAGCATACCTTTATATTATTATGAGTTTATTTTTGCGATTAAACTGTCGTTTAAAATGAAACTACAAGTAATTAATGGAAAAAAAGCTCAATTAAGAAATTATATTTTTTTTATTTTCAAAAATGACTTAATTCATAATAAATTTATGATAGTTAAGTCTCAAACTCTAGATTTATAATTGATTAATAAGAAATTTTTTTAATAATACACTACTGCAGTTAATTCTTAAACTCTAGAACCCTAATTAAAATTACTAATAAATTTTAAAATTATTTATGAAAAAAATAAATTAATTAAGAATTTGTTAATACAAGTTCAGGTTATAAATAAAATAGTAAAATTATGAGATTATAATTTCATGAATTATAGATATAATAATCATAGTTAATGTTTATAGAGTTTGATCATTTCTTTATTAAATTATTTTTAAAATGTTATAAGAGTAAATAATTTTTTATTAAAAGAAGTTTAATTATTTATAAATAAAATAAAACCATGTTATTACAAATTTTAAAAGGAATACAGATATACATTTTATTCTCTTGTGACTTTAGTTTTTTATCACAAACTATTTTGACCAAAATCTGTCAAAATAAAGTAAGAATTGTAATATATTGATTATAAATATCAAGAATTCGACATTCAAAGTGTAATAAAAGGTTCCAGATTTGAATATGGGGTAAATATTTTGAAAGTCTATCTATCTATCTTCAGGATTAATCGTCGGCATAAAACTCAAATAATTTCAAATAAAAATAAAAAAATTATAAATTAAGATAAATCAGAAGAGATGAGATTCTCTAATCCATAATATCTGATCCTTTTCTGGTCCATATCAAAAAGGTCATTAGATCAGATTAGATCCATGTATTAATTTTTCTTAAGTTGATCTAACAATCCCTTTTAATGTGTTAAAAATTATAAATTAGAGGGTCTACTATCAATCAAAAATTACTTGTGACAGATTTATTTCATTATTTGAAAAAAAAAATCTCATAAATATGTAACGCCCTTTTACCGGGTGACTTGTTGGTGCCGTTGCAATAAACAGACAGTCGGGATTAATTAACATTCTTACCTAAAATTAAATTTTAAATTAATTCAATGCTAATGCTTTATTCAACGCACGGCACTTAGTTTGCCCAACAACCTGAAAAATGTGGTAAGAAGGAAAATAATAAATATCTATTTTATAAAAGGAAACAATGTACATAAAAAATTATAATATTTATAAAAAAACTAATAAATCAACTAGATATTAAATATCAAATTAATATTTTAAAGTAATTGGCTGTTTGCCTGTTCCGTATCCATCGGTTTTCATTGGATCCTCCAGTTTGCCGCCGAGCCGGTTGTTGCGCTAAAGGCTCGAGCCGACGCCATTAGTGGGCCAGGCCAAGGCCCAAGTCTTCGGAAGTAGGTGTGAGAAGGCCACCGGCAATAGAAGGTGACCCAATTCGATGATGGAGATCGGGTTGCCATCACCAACGACCACCAACCCCCGGTCCCGGTCGTCGACCACCGGATCAGGGTCGCCATGATCGGACGGTCAGGATCCGATCATTGGACCGGTTACGGCTCAGTAGCAGTGGTGTCGCGCGGCTATAAATAGTCGTCGGGGTTGCAGCACTGCGGATGTGTGGAAAGGGAAAGCCGCTCCGTCGAAGCAGAGAGAAAGGCGGCGGCGATTAGCTTCGGGGAACTCAGCCTCTCGTCGCGTCGCGTCTTTCGTTGAGGTGAGCACTATTTTTTCTCTGTGCTTTAGATCTCTTCCCTGGAGGTTGTCTCTTGGTTTTGAGTTTCTCGGAAGCGGTGTCCTTTGACGGGTTTCTAATTGATCGATTCTGTCTGACCTAGATTTCTGATGTAGGTTTGTTTCTTGATCCTTGTTGGAATCGTCGTTTGGCGTTCCTACCCTGACTGGATTTTTTGAGTCTTGTTGGCGTTTACATGATTACTTCGGATCTGAATTATCTCGATCTGTTGATTGATTTGTTCTAATACAAGATTTTTCTTTGGAGTCATAGTTGTCGGATTTGAGAACGTTGTAGATGATTTAGTATGGTTTGCTTTTCGGGTAACATTTCCTGCACAAATTTTCCATCGAGCTGAACCGCAGGCGTACAAGTTGTGAATTATTTGTCGTGGAATCGACGAATCTTTCCTTTGGACATACGATTATCCTTCAAGCCTAAGCTTTCTTGTGGCCGTAGTTTGCTTTGTCGGTCAAGTTAATTTTAATTGAACGACTTGTTACTGAGCTTTCTGGTGGCATGTTGCTTCAAGTTCCCGCTATCTTATTCTCTCCAGTACTCGTGGTATATAAATTCAAGATTCTCGTCTAGCTTGTGCCTAAAGCAGCTGCAGTTAAATCAAGGACTCGTCTCAACTTCTGAATTTTGCTTGTTAAATCCATATATTTGAACACTACTCAAGCTTTTATTTCTTTGTTTTGGAATTCTGATGTTGTATTTTCATAGGTTAATCTTCACGATCCGCACGATTCATGAAAGTCTTCCCCTTTTACATTGGTTGCTTAAAAAAGTCCACTGACATTTCTTTTCCACAATCCTGCATGTTATCTCTTCTGTTTCCGACGATTCAGCTCAAATTAAGATGGAGGATACCTTCCTTTTCACCTCTGAATCTGTCAACGAGGGACACCCTGACAAGCTCTGCGATCAGATCTCGGATGCGGTTCTCGACGCTTGCCTCGAGCAGGATCCCGACAGCAAGGTTGCATGTGAGACCTGCTCGAAGACCAACATGGTGATGGTCTTCGGCGAGATTACCACCAAGGGCAAAATCGACTATGAGAAGATTGTCCGCGACACCTGCCGTTCAATCGGGTTCACGTCTGATGATGTCGGCCTTGATGCCGATCACTGTAACGTGCTTATGTACATCGAGCAGCAGTCACCTGACATTGCCCAAGGTGTTCACGGCCACTTCACTAAGCGCCCAGAGGAGATTGGGGCTGGCGACCAGGGACACATGTTTGGCTACGCGACTGACGAGACTCCTGAGCTGATGCCCCTCAGCCATGTCCTCGCAACCCAGTTAGGTGCTCGCCTCACTGAGGTCCGCAAGAACAGGACTTGTGCTTGGCTGAGGCCAGATGGTAAGACCCAAGTGACCGTGGAGTATCGCAATGATCACGGTGCCATGGTTCCAGTCCGCGTCCACACGGTGCTCATCTCCACCCAACATGATGAGACCGTGACCAACGATGAAATTGCTGCTGATCTCAAGGAGCACGTTATCAAGCCAGTCATTCCTGAGAAGTATCTCGACGAGAAGACCATCTTTCATTTGAACCCCTCTGGCCGATTTGTCATCGGCGGGCCTCACGGTGACGCTGGACTCACTGGCCGCAAGATCATCATCGACACTTACGGAGGCTGGGGAGCACATGGCGGTGGTGCCTTCTCAGGCAAGGACCCGACGAAGGTCGATCGCAGCGGCGCCTACATTGCGAGGCAGGCAGCTAAGAGCATCGTGGCCAATGGGCTCGCTCGACGTTGCATAGTGCAGGTTTCTTATGCCATTGGCGTCCCTGAGCCTCTCTCTGTGTTTGTGGACACCTATGGAACAGGGAACATTCCTGACAAGGAGATTCTTCAGATCGTGAAGGAGAATTTTGACTTCAGGCCTGGCATGATCACCATTAACCTCGACCTGAAAAGGGGTGGCCACAGGTTCCTCAAGACTGCAGCTTATGGACATTTTGGAAGGGACGACCCAGACTTCACCTGGGAGGTTGTCAAGCCCCTCAAGTGGGATAAGCCATCTGCGTAGGTTGGATGGATCTTGCCCTATCCAATAATCGCCGGAGTGATTAGACAACAACTCCTGCTTGGGGCCCAGAATTGCAGACATACATGTACTGTTACTGGTTCAGGGGAATCAAAATCTCATGTAAAATCAAGTTTCCTTCAATTAAACAGTCTATTTTACCTTCAATTAAACAATCAAGTTTCCTTCAATAATCGCCGTTCAACTGTCAATTCTGGATCCAGAGGGTGAGTAAAAGTTTAGTTAAATTGAATTAACCAACTGAATCGATCTAGTTAGTGGTTTGATTTGGTTAATTTGGAAGTTTAATTTTTTTTAATAGAAATATCGGTTATAACCGTTTAATCGTTTCAGTTTTAAAAATTGAAATTTAAATAAATTGATTAAATTGATAAAACTAAATTGAAACTAAACTAAACTAATATTATGAGTTGAAATGAACTAAATCAGAACCAAATCATGCTAAACCAATTGGAACTGAATAAAATCAAATCTAAAAATCCTATTTTACTTTTTTTAAAAGCTCGATAGGTTCAATTGGTTCGAAAAAAATTTGGTCAGTTCAATTTTTAATTTAATCGATTCGGTTTAAACTGATTTAAACTGATTGCCCGGTGGTTGGTGTTGAATATGTGAGTACGGTGGGGTCCCATTACATATGTTTTTTTATAGTGTGCCTTCAATTTATTGAATGGTAAAAACATCCATGTCCCTCTCGTAAGCTAACTATCCTTTACTTTTCATTAAAAGTTTTTGTTTATTTATTTTTTGTGCATTCTCTAGCATTTGGAGAAGACAAGCTTATATTTAGAACCAGTTGCATTTTATTTGGATGCTTTTAATATCTCTACCAATGTAACATTTTTTTTTGAAACAAAATCTGTGTTCATCCTTTCACGAGTTTGATGCTTCACAAATGACAAACACGTGAATTTGTCCATCCCTGTACTAGTGTGTATTATGTACCTTGTCGTTGGGCGTTTACAATCAAGTATCTTTCTAATGATCAAATTGATAACTATAAAGCAAAGGGATACACACAAACATTTAATAACTTTAGGTAGCCCTCACAAGTAGAAGAATTCACATGTATCCATAGCCTAAGAATTCCCACCTAAACTAGGGGAGCACATAGAAGAAGAACCTCTGGTGGTGGCTTGAAGAATAGCAGGCCGGGACAGACAAAGACAAAAGCATTAAGGCCTTGCAGCATTGTCCTAATTGCCACAGGGTAAAGGCAAACAAGGAGCTTGTCTCATAACCTGTTGCAATAAGGTTGTTGTTTTGTGTTTAGTGCTCATCTCATAACCACTTGCTTTACTGGATTTTAGTGTGTTTGTTGCCTAACAAGGAGCTTGTCAGGAGGTGTTGCTTATTGAATTGAATTTCTTCTTAACCAAGTTTAGGTAGATATATCGTTGTAGTATAAGATGATTATGCTCACTCTAAACATCTCTTATAATCCGTAATCCGTTCTAGGTTATGTGAAGGAAAGTAAATTATGAAATTAGTTTATAGCCGACCGTCACTAGGGGTGGAAGGAATTTTTCCAGAGTAAGTGAGCCTGGCATAAAATGTAGCTGATAGACCATTAAAATCTGGAATGTAGCCGCTGAAACACAGTCAACTGGGAACACAAGAATTTAGTATTACTTAAATATTTCAAATATCTAGAAACTTATGATGCAAAAAGATCATAACGCTCTCCTCCAAGTTCGTCCAAGGCTCATGAAAGAATGGTAAATCACCATAGCTTACCTCCAAGATGGGAGGAACTTATTCTTTAGATTTGTAAAAGAGTGATAAATCATGGTACAAAATGATCTTTTAGGTGAACAAAAAAACTTATTCTTTGAGGAAACGAACCCAAAAGATTCTGACCTTGTTCCTGTGTTATAATTCTACCACGTACTAAGTCAGCTGGGGCAAAAATAAGAGGTAGGTCGTTAGAGTCATTGTCCAAGAGTCTGAGTTGAAATTACAGACAATTAATTAACTACCATTTCTCAATTAAAATACAATTTGTATATTGACGCACTGTAGCAACTTCGAGCCAGTATAAATAATTCAACAGTGTCAATGGTTTTGTCTTGTTCCTATCACTGAGCTACAACATTACACTACATTGAGTCAAAGAAAAAAAAATTAACCAATTTATCAGTGTAAATAGCATATATATCATTACAGAGATATTATAGTCGCAATAACAAAAAAACCTAAAGCTTACAACTGATATCACTTCAAATGTATCCATAGTCCAACAACTCCCATCTAAATGACGGGAACACATAGAAGACCTCTGGTGGCGTCTTGAATAGAAGGCCCACACAGACACAGACTGCTGCGATACCGACCAGTGCAAGCATTAATGGTCTGTGCAGCATTGTCCTCGCCGCAGAGTTCTGGTAAACCAACTGACGACAGCACCGATTGCAATAAGGTGGTTGTTTTGTGTTCGACCAGCTGGTGCTGATCTCATAAGCACTTGGTTTACTGGGTTTTAGTGAGTTTACTAGCTTATAGGAAGCATCTCCAGAAATGTTGAGGATGACCTGACTCAGCTTGAGCTGCTTATCGATTTTCTTCTGAACCAAGGTAAGGTAGGAATGATGACCCCTCGAAATAGCATAGTCTTCAGGGGTGAATCCAGTGTTATCGCGGACATTATTCCATGCCTTGATTCCCATCTGGCATCAGACACCAGATCAGGATAAGATTAACCACGAAATGGAAAGTACCTGTGTCTCAAGTTGTGAATACTTGAAAAACAAAATGAACGCAAGTTCTCTCTCTCTCTCTCTCTCTCTGTGGTTCAAGCATAAGCCATATGATTTTATGCCTAGAAATTCTATGCAGCACTGGCTACAACTCTGTAAATCTAAAAATAAAAGCTCACTGGTTCGTGACAGCTGCAATGATCAGAATAAAGGATGATTACGTAGCAGGAATAGGATAAGAGACTACCTGTCCAGGATCATTTGTAAGTGCATCCAATATACTTTCAGCATCATCACTGGAGGCAACAATATGTAGCGGAGTTATACCGGAGGGACCAAGCATGTCGGGTCTGAACAATAATTGGTCTGGGTATGTTCTCTCAGAAGTTTTATTTGGCGCATATCTCAATAGAGCTTCTACCAAAGTCTTGGACTTTCTTTGTACTGCACTGTGAAGAAGATATTCATCCAAGATAAGCTCAATAGGTGATTTCCCATTTGCATTTACTGAACCATTAAATAAGATATTCAGAAGTTTCTTCACAACTGCAGGCCACTCTCTATCCATAGCGAATGACAAAAGCCACTGGAAGCGTGCTAATGTAAACAAATTTGCAGGAATTTTTGACTCGCAACAAATAGACATGTAATGGTTCCTCCGCAGAAGCCACCCAAGTTCGTTAATAAATTCCAGAGCTTGATTTCTAGCTTTCTCTTCATCTAATTGCTCAGGAAGTTGGCCATCTGAATAAACTATGTTAATTTCATTCTCCAGCATACAAATCTCAGAGCATACATCATCTTCTGCGACTATGAAGGGAAGGAACTCATCACTTACACCAAAGTCTTCAAGCTAGAAGTCAAGAGAAAGCACTCCATGAGCACCAACAAAGTTAAAACTGGCAATGGAAGAATCTCAATATATGAAATTGAACATGATCAAACCTCAATAAATCCTCTCCCTGTAACGTCAGGTAGCAAACAAGAAAAGCTAAGGCACTGAGACGGAGCATTCTCTGCAACTCTATCAGTCTCCTTAGCAAGAGCTTGTATTCTTTCCTGTAGCAAGTATTTCCCATCAAAAGAACATAGCAACCTGAAAGAATAATCACGATTATGCAATAGTTAAATGGCAGGACCATATGCTCACTAGTTACATACTCCAGTAGCCAATTGAATAACTTGCAAAAATATGATAAGGCAACAAGTGGAAAAGAAGCTAAAGCAACATATGCAAATACATGAAATTGGCACAATTCCCCATCAATTACATTCAAAGGTATCAGATATAAATAAAACATATACCTAGATGTTGGTTGATCAACATTAAAGCACTTCACAGTAAACTGAGCCCTCGTAGATTGAGGAACTGCAATAGGTGTGACAGACAAAATCTTGCAATGGTTGTTGGGTTGTCTGATATGCAGAGGTAAGTCTAGTACAACCTGACCTGAAGAAGAATTGTAAAAGCATGAAAACATTTTTGAGTTTGTTTATAAAACCAAGTTATTCAAAGCCAGAAATATTGAAATGTGCAAATCACAAGAATCCTAACATACCATTATATATGAAAACTGCATAGTTTTGTATCATTGAAAAAATCCAACCCATTCTCCATATTTTGTCGGAGGAGTTATGCAAAAGCTTGTTTAGGTTGGTGTTTAAATCATTGTAGAGCTGATCATAGGCAGGATAAGATGAATACACAGCAACCATCAAGTTTGGAATATTGTTGTCTGGTAACTTACCTGCACCCATGCAGTCTCAGATTGGCGTAAATATATTGTTAGAATCAGACAACCTGGTCTAATGTAGCTCTCCATGTCTGTTGGACTATTGGATAACCAGTCAAGAATCTAAAATCCAGCAGTTAAACACAATTAGTTGAAGGCAAGAATTTTGTATATACATTTCAAACATATATAGGAACCTACCTGGGCTCGCAAAACAAGAGGCAGATCATTAGGGTCTTTGCCAAAGAGTTTAAAAATGATCCTATCAGTCCGAAACTGCCATAAGATAACAAAGCAAAAAATAAATCATAATGAAAGTCAGTCAAGTTAAACTTTTCAGAATTCAAAGATCAGACATAACATTTTAGAGATCTACTTGCAGTATATTGAAATAATGGGAAAAGGAACAGGAGTTAATTTTTTACAAACACCATAATTGAAATTAAAACATATGAGCTCTCGTGTGAGGATGATGAAAAAGGCTATTCAATTTAGCTTAACCCTGATCAGATTAGATTTGTTATACATCCAACCTTTTACGGACTGATCCTTAGAAGATATTATGATTTATAACTATGGTACAATTCATGCCACCAGGTCCAAACAGGTGAATCATATCCGTATGCACTTTTCCTGGCATCAGTTAAGGATAAAATACAACACCACCACTGAGTTCAAGCTAAAACCCTAATGAACAAAACCCTCCCTCTCCTAAATCATGTTCAATTTTTGGTCTTCCAAACTCCACTATCCATAGATTTTTAATCATAGGACTAACAATAAAAAAGCAGTAGGGGCCTAACCAACACCAGCATGGATTCTAACTTTTTTTCTTGCATGGCCTTTCCTTGGTTACTTCATGCTAAATTTCAGAAAGAATGATATCAACATAATTAATTCCATGAGTGTTTCATCAAAGCCAATTGCATTCATTTTAACATAATCTTTCTGAATGGCATCAACTGACTTTCACAGAATGAAAATAATACACATACTGACAGATACGGTTGTGGCTTTTAGATGTGAAGCAACAAATTATATACCTGAGCATCTCCATTGAAACTAGATTGAGACTGATTGGATGTTGAATCTGAATTACCACTATTTTGAAGTGGACTTGACTGATGATTCTGCACCAACCACGATGGGCAATCAGATGAAACCATCATGGTGTGCGGGAGAGTAGCCAGTTTCTGTCTTCCTTCACATTTTGGTGTGTCAACGTAAGTGTCATTCAAATCAAAATCCACGATTCTGACCTTATCCAATACAGGCTCTGTGATATTATAAATTTAACTAATAGCAAGCTATTTCCTGGAAAGATAACAAGGCAAATGGGTACTGAATGTGAAATATGAGAAGAATATGCAGTCAAACCCTTACCTACAAAAGCTACCCTGCCGTTTGAATGAGTGGAATTTGTGGGTACAACATATGGTATATGATCAGTCTCTTTGAGATGATTCTCAGCAATAGCAGTGCAGGTTACATTTGCTACTGAATTTAAGTGACCCACAGATTCTTGCACAGAAACAATCTTTAGTGCTGAGGTATTAACTGCTTTTGAGGATGTTCCTGCACCCGTTTCAAACTTCTGTGGAACCTGAGGTGACTGCAGAAGTTGTGAGAGGCTACTAGGATCAAAGGACTTGGCAAGCTTGGCAAGGCTCCCTAGCAAATGAGCCAAGAGCTCCACATTTTGGTTGTCAGCTGTCGAGCTTATAATCAGTATCAGCAGAATATATACAGATAATCATATAACGTTTGTACAAGGAGCACAGTGCACGTAAGGACTATATCCAAATGATGCTTTCAACGAGGAAAACAAATCTTTAATAATGAAAAACCCCATGAGTTGACTGAATATGATGGATGTATAAATTATAGTCTGACCTACCATGGAGGCAAGACATGTGAATCAAGTATACAGCTAATAAAAAAATGACCACATTTTGTAACTGCTATGAAATTCATTATGATTATAATTGTTTGGATGGCAAAGCTGATAGCCTGATACGTTGTGTATGTGATATACCACATATCAAGGCTGCATATCATAAATGCATTTACAAAGTTTTAAATACCAGTGATGATACCTAGAGTAGAATCTTAAAGGCTAACATGCATATTCAAATGCAGCAGTATACAGGACAATCTGAGCAGAACTAGCATATACTGAAAATAGTAATGCAAGGGAGACCAAAAATGTATGGACAATGATCAGAGACATTCTTATACTGTCGTTATCCTCCCTTTTGTGTCATTTACACTAAAGGAGCTTGCATTTTAAAGTTGAACATGCATACAATCATTAACACTTAAGGACAAGTTGGGAACTCCTTCCAAAGAGTCATTTCCTTTCCCCAAGTGTTTCTGCCCAAGGAAACACGCATTAAATCTCATGGTTTACTAGAATGAGAATATCTGGAAGTATAATCTGAGTCAGAAGAAAGATGCTGACCATGTTTGATAAAACAAACTTAGACTCTGGTCAAAACAAAATCTAATGAAATCTGAAATGCATGATGAAACATATGTTGTTAAGAGTTAAAATGATAACTTCAACATAACATCGCCCTTGTTAGTGAACACATGACAAACTGAAAACTGCCTTTAACAAATTAATCTCTGACCTGTGTTACACACCTTAGTATTACGCTTAACAATTTAACATATTCAACTGGGTTAAACACATGTAAAGGTAAAATCAGCCTTAGAAAATACAGTACATTATATGCTGCATGGCCAATAGTCTTACTTATATTAATAGCTGATGAAAATGAAGATCGCTTCATCTTTGGCCGGTGTCAATATTTTGATCTTTCCCCCCTAATTCTTTCTAAAGGAGGGAGGAAAAATATCCAGTATTAGGCATAAACATAAACTACTCAGGTTGGCATAGTTATACTGTTCTGCTAAATTAGTTATGTACTACTAAAAATCATGTTTTGAATCTAACATATACAATATGACCAACATTCTCGGTTGCAGGTACTGATCAAGCACCTATATCTAAAGGTAGAAGGATTTTGCAAGATAAATCCAAAGATGAGGTTAATAAAACAAATGATAGCAAACACTACAAACGATAAATTAGCCAAGCACTCAGATATCACCTTAGAACCATAAATGCGATGATTCCTTCAAGAGAGGTGTTGTTAATAGAGATGCTGATGTACTTTCTCAGGAGCTCTTTAACAGAACAAATAAATAAAGGACAAAAAGATAGATCATGTAACTTATATAGGAGTCTGAAAAAGGTTCCAACAAGAAAATTGATGCAACCAAACATAACATTAAAAATCAAGTAAAATAAGATCTGCTTGGAGAAAATTACACTGCAAATTTGACAGGATCCTGAGTAGACTTATCAATAAATAGCCAGAAGTCTGTTCATCAGTAGATGGATTCCCAGTTTCAATGGCATCAGGCTGTCTTTTCCTCCTACGCTTGTTGTGGCCAGCTAAGCGTCGTCGACAACTTCGTTTTCCTTCATCAAATTCCTCAAGAAGGTGAAACCTGGACATGAAATTATCACAAGGATAAGACACAAAGATAGCATACAAAAGAAAAGATATTCAAAAAATTAAAACCTGACAGGATATGTTAGAAAGACAAAACACACTAAAATCAACCCATAGTTTTACATGCCAAAACTGAGACTGAAACGTATCCACGCAGGAAGCAAAGTCAATAACATCTCAAAGGCGTGATAACCCAAACAATTCTCCATCATATATCATGTGGATTATCACAAGGGTTCTCACTATCAACACAAGTGCTTGTTAAAAATTGGCCCATCATACGAAATGAGAAAAACAAACTAAATCAGATGAATCCTACACATTTTGAGGTGCACATTCTGAAAAACAATAGAGTAAACAACAAATTGGTTAAATTTATGCTCCTATTAAAACATGCTAACCAATTACTATAGTTATTTGCTTTATGCAGATGTAAATATGTAATAGAATGAATCAGCAGCAATTCCAACAACAGATGAAGCGGTAACAAAATGTAATGACGAAATCAAAAGATCATTATTATATTTGACGCATTGTGTTTATCCCGATTGTCAAAGCAAGGCTACGTGAACCGTATCCCACCATTGACTTCTAATCAAAGCAATAACGTTAGTATCATTCAAATTAAGTATATCAGTTTTATCTCTCCTTTTATGCCTTGCACTTTCCGCTTTAGTAGATTCCATACTTCTAACTATAGAAACTATCAGTGTTTGAGCATATATATATATCAAACTCAATCTATTTTCTTCTATTTTTCAACTACCAGAACTAGATCTAATTGGTCTCTAATATTAATATATTTTATTTTATCCTTCCAAGTGATTCAACATATCCATGTTAGCATTCTCATTTCTACTATGTTATCATTTTTGTATATGTTTTTTTATGGCCCAACACTAACATCCATAAAATATGACAGGTTATCCACTAAAGCTAATATAAAAAAATGTGCTTACACTTGACCCTCGGGCCTCAACATAACGTATAGCTACAGGAAAATCAGTAATAATGCATCTAGAAGTTCTACCACTAATAAGTAATAACAGCATTATGATACATATTCACATCAGTATAATTAATAGATAAGTTTATCTTCTCCAAGATCCACTACTATAGTATTTTATGGACTCTAACATAAGCTTTTCACAAATCAATAAAAATCCTATGGCATCCTCCTTTTCTCTGTATTTTTCCAGTTGTATTATAAAATACCTAACATTTTTGGTTGATTTTCAAATTGTATCATTGCTTATTTTCCTCTCAACTCATCCCCAAATTTTTATAGTATAACTAATCAACTCAATCCATTTAAATCTATAACAACTTTCAATTATATATAATTTATTTGTATAAATAGGTACTAAAAACTATTCCTCCATCCTTATTTGGGCATCCTGCTAATAAAATTTCATTGAAAAAATTAGTTATATTAATTATACCTTTATTAAACTCTTCCAGACTACAAGCGTATCCTCCAGGCCTACACTTTTGGCCACATTCAGTTTCTTTAACCTCATTTCAGGAAATAACAATGAAAACTAAAAGGTTTTCGTGTTTAGCATCTAGCATTACCTAAGTCACCACATTTCCTTTTTCAAGATTTTGCAATCAAATAAGTATATTTCTCCTCATTCTTAATTCCTAAATTATTATAGAATCTGTAATATGCTTTAAAATTTGTTATTTTTATACCTTTTTCAATCAATTTTAGCTACTTTAGACCTATTTAAATTATTTTTTTAAACTTTGTTAATCATTACAACATATCTTCTTTAAACTAATAGCCTTTGGCACCACGAACTCACCTTATACATTTTATCTCT
The DNA here is from genome assembly GCA_037974795.1 of Kaempferia galanga. Lineage (NCBI taxonomy): Eukaryota > Viridiplantae > Streptophyta > Magnoliopsida > Zingiberales > Zingiberaceae > Kaempferia > Kaempferia galanga. The sequence goes on along the minus strand of JBBPFP010000106.1, from coordinate 1,468,807 downwards.
ACCTCTAGGCTCTCAAATAATGGATCTTGCTTGTATTCGTGTTCTTATTTGCCATCACAGTCCACATAACATCAATATTATCAAACTCTTTATTTTATATTAGTATTTTTATGATTCTATCTTAGAGAAGTCTTATGTTATTATCCTTAAAATTCCTCAAGGTCTACTAAAATTACGAATAATTTCTTTTCTTCTTATATTTTCTAAAACCTATATCTTCATAGATGGTATCAGTTAGTTAAGCATTCCCTAGGTATTATCTTACAGATTTACTCCCAATTCTAACTTCTAGTAAGGAAAAAAAAAGGACTAATTATTGCACTTCAAAAAGTAACCAAATCAAATGCTCATTTCTCTTCTTAAAAAGAGTAGCAATAATCATAAGATCATAAAATGCAGTGAGATCCAAAATTGTACTACCCTCATTTCTTTAACCAATTATAAAACCTGCATGTGCACTTTTATATTCTCACAAGATTCCCCACATGTCCATTTAAATTCCATCCACGTCTAATTTTATTATACAGTGAATAACTTCCTCTAGAATCTCCCATATTTCTCTTTTGATCTGATTATTAAGTCTTGCTGGAGGGGCATAAGTGCCTAGATTGCCTAGAATCTCATTTCCTTAAATCAATTCTAGCATGATGATTCAATCTCAAGATCTCTTAATTTAGACAACCTTATTCTTGTTTCTTTATTAACCCCTTTCCATACCTACATATCTACTTCTCTAGCCCTTTTCTCCAACCTGTTTGGTTTCTTTTAAGCAAATTATGTTAATTGTTTTTCTGATCATGACATCAACTAATTCTAGTCCTTTCCATGGTGGAATTACTATATTCCAAGTTGCTAACCTAATCTTATAACATAGGATAACTTTCTTACTCACACTAGACCACAACAATACGAGAACCCTTTGTTATTTTGCATCACATCCCGGTGTTGATATTACGGATCACTTTTAATTGACCCCCTAGCAACCTTTTGCATATTGAGGTACCTCACTAGTGAAGATTCCTAGCATAACTTACAGGTGATAGCCTAGGCTCAGTTAAAATTGAGATTCATGTTCAAGTTATAGACAAATTTTGATGTTGGCTATATACCCTTAATTCAACCCTCAACTTTTTCCATTTGGGTTAGTATTGATATTGGTGGATCTTGTCAAAAGCAAAGAAAAAACTAGGAACGCGAGAACATGAATATGTTGTTAGTAACTGTAAAACTTTATGGAATTAGAGCTTGCTTTATTACATGAATAAACCCCTATTTATATAAAGATAGGGTTGACCTATTCTACAAAAAAAAAA
>JBBPFP010000106.1:1423789-1445669 GCA_037974795.1 Kaempferia galanga | reverse complement strand
TAATAATTATAAATATGAAAAATTAAAAATTAATTTTAAATATAATAATTATCATAAAAATAAATATTAAATTAATATGTATATCGATAATTAAATTATGAATATATGAATAAGAATAAATAGAATATTCTAAAGAATATTCCTTTTTGGTGTGAAATGGTGTGAGTGGGTTGGAGCTGAAATAGTGTTTGGTGCTGAAATTGCACCATTTTAGTGCGAAAATGACACCAAATTTGGTGCTATGGGTTGGAGATGGCCTTAGTGAGCATTGAGAAAAAAAATAAATAAATAAATTCTTAGTCTTTATTGACTATCTTTAGGATGGTCGGTTCAGTCTTACAGAAATTTTTCACCGACCATCAAAATAAATTGAGAAGCACTTGCGATGGGCAGCCGAGAAGTCCAAGATTCCTTAGTTACGAATCTCATTTAGAGAAAAACTCCTACAAATTGTTGTAGTTGGGACTCGAACCGTGGATACTTAAGAGACAACTAAACACTTTTACCGCTGCATCATAGCCCGAGGGCTTAGTGAGCATTGAGGATAGAAGAATTATAAAAAAGAGAAGAATATATATATATATAAATATATAATCAATCATATAAATTTAATAGCAAATTCTTTCCAAACATCAACATATCCCTTTTCTTAATTTAATTATAAGATCTTTCAATTTTTTCCCTGTAATAGTTCCCCTCAAGTTGGAGTGTGTATATTAAAAACGTCAAACTTACCAAGTAGGGAATGGAAATTTGACGAACTTAATGGTTTAGTGAACAAGTCGGCAAGTTGGGAAGTTGATGACACATAGGGGCATAGCCACATTGTGAGGAGAGGGTGTAATCACCCCTCTAGAATTTTTAAAAAATTAATAGTATATACTTGAAAAGTCCTCACCGCTACTTTGATCGAATGATTCACTATCCTTCATCGTCAGAAATTGAAATTGGTCACATATGTGGAAAGCCCTTGACTTAAGATATCCATTGGTACCACTTTTATAAGGAAATGTCGTGACTTGGAATATAAATATTGAATTTTAAAAATAAAATATATAATAATAAATGGATAAATTAAATGTAGAACACGAAGTGAGTGTGCTAAATTAAAATTCGATCGGGTTCGAACTAAATCTAATAGGTAGATGTGGAGATAATGATTATGTTAGTTCAAATTGGAATTGATTTGGTCAAATTATGACTAAAGTAAATTTAAGGTTTAACGAGTTCAATCGGTTTAAAATGAATTATTATATTTTTTTAAAAAAATTCTCTTTCATTTTTTTTTCTCCCTATGCACACGGCATCCATTGTGTCATATGCAATCGCAAATGTAGGAATACTAAATATGATGAGAAAGCAATATTACAAATGATTTTTTAATTTTGGGTCATAGATAAGTTCTAGGGATCAACGGATCATTGTTTCAACTAGAACTTCATGCTAAGGTCAAAATTTTCAAATTGAAGTTCAATTTGGCTTTAAATTTAAAATTTAAAATTTAAATTATAAAAATTGACTTATACTAATGTTTAAAATTTTAAAAAATCATCCCTCCTAATTTAAATCCTGGCTACCTACGCCACTAATGACACATGGGCAGTTTCTATAACACTTGATTGGATTCTTTCTTGAACTACATGACAATCAATTTCTATATGTTTGATGCATTTATAATAAACTAGGTTGGCAACAATGTGTAGAGCTGCTTCACTATCACGGAATAGCTTCGCCGGTTGGCAATGTATCACCTGCAAATCATCCAACAAGTACTTGAGTCATATAAGTTCACATGTAACCAAAGCCAAGGCTCGATACTCAAATTCTGAAGATCTTGAAACTGTAATTTGTTTCTTGGTTCTCCATAAAATAAGTGACCCCCTAAGGAAAATGCAATAATCGATCACAGATCATCTGGTAATTGAGCATTGAGCTCAATCGGCGTCACAAAATCCCTTTAAGAGAAAATTTCCCTTGGATGGGAAACATAATCCTTGGTCAGATCCACCTTTAATATATCTCAAAAGATGACGAACAACATCTAAATGAAGCTATCTTCGTTCTTCCATAAACTGACTCAGAATGTGAACCGTATAAATTATCTCTGGTCTTATGATGGTGAAATTAATTAGTCGTCTCACCATCCATCTATAGGCAAATGGATTCTTTAATGGCTCTAGCTCCTTCCATGAGCAAGAGTTTGACACTTTCTTCCATAGGTGTAGCAATGGTTTGGTCCCAATTAAACTTCATCTAGAATGTCAACAGTCTACTTCCGTTGAGATATCGAAATACCATCACTAGATCGAGCAACTTCAATACTAAGGAAATATCATAATTGGTTGAGGTCCTTGATATGAAATATTTGGTGTGGAGAAACTTCTTGAAGGCATCGATTGCATTGTCATCATTGCCTGTGATGATCATGCCATCCACATAAATGAGTATAGCTATAAAGGAATTACCAGAAACCTTTGTGAAAAGTTAGTAGTCGGCCTTATATTGAAGAAAACAAACTTGATGAATGCTTTCAGAAAATTTGTGAAACCAACTCCATAAGGTTTATTTGAGACAATGTAATGATTTGTTGAGTTGACATACCATAGTGTCTCCCCTTGTCGATCAAAACTGGGAGTTAGTTGCATATAGAAGAAAAGCGTTCTGGACATACATTTGGTGAAGTGACCAATTACGAACAACAACAATACCAAGTAAAGAACGAACTGTAGTCAATTGGCTATAGGCGCAAATGTTTACTTAATTATAATAAATCCCTTCTTGTTGAGTGAAGCCCTATGCTACCAATCGGGCTTTGTATCTGTCAATTATGTCGTTTGAGTTATGTTTAATCTTGCATACCCATTTGGATGATGACTAGAGGGAAGTGGCATGAGTGTCCAAGTATTATTTTGTTCAAGGGCAATTAATTCTTCATGCATAGCTTCTTGCCATTTTGGATCTAACATTGCCTGCTGATAGGTCTCGGGTTTCACATGCATAGTAATGCCACAAGCAAAATTCTGATATTTATGTGAGAGTTGTCCATAATAAACATACCTGGACAAGGGGTGACGGTGCCAGTGGAGGAAGAAGACTGACTTGGGTTAATTGTGGTCGTGTGGTAGAGATTAAAATTTCAGAGTTTGGCGCTTGGTTGTCTTATGCGATTAGAATGATGTGTGCTATGGGGTGTTTGTGTTGTGGAAGTGTCTGAGTCAAGGATAGTGTCATGGACGGAAGATACTGGTGATTGTGAAGGAGGATCGATCAGTAGTTTGTGTGGTGTTTGTTTCTGTGAGGGTTGGTTCGTCTAAGGTGTAAGGTAAGGTAAGAACTACCTCATCATATTGTTCTTCTGATGGGTTAATATGGAATGGGAAAACATGTTCATGGAAAATAGCATCTCAAGAAGAAAAGAATTTGTTTGTTTCTAGATTATAAACCCTTTACCACATATATTCATGTGTTACATCAAATACCGAATGACAAACACATTACAAATTGAGGGCAACTTGATATCCAACCGAGCACCAACTTCTCATAACCTTCAACAATGGATTTCGATTGAACAAATTCACAAACATAACAGAAGAGAACTTTGATTGGTTGGGTCAGCGAGAAGATAGTAATTCAGACACCAACTCTTCAACCAGTTCCTCCATCACCTCCCTACCAATCTCCTTGCTGAATTCACACACTTCCAACCACCTTGTTTGATCCAATCCCTTCCCGGCCGCCTCTTCATTCACCAAATGATCTACCACACTGCCATTGCAGCCCGGCTCCCCCTTATCGTTTACCAAACCTTTTCTAACAATCTTCCAGACTTGCTCTGCCACTGCAGCATCACCATCTTCATGGAGCTCATGGCATCGCTTTTGGTTCCACGGATATGCTGCAAACAGTGAAGACTGGCCGATGTCCAATAATGCAGCATTTACAGAATCGAATAGCAACTTCCGGCTGGAGCACCTCTTTCGGCATTTCTCTTCCTGGTCTTCCATGTGGCACGACCGGTATAATATATATGGATTCAAAGGACTATCGATCGAATGCCACCCTTGGTAAAGCATCCTCTCTTTGCTGTCCAGTCCAGAGGACAATAACAAGTTCTGAAGAAAGACAAATTGATCATGCTCTTCATCTGCCTTCGCGAAAGTCATAAAAGGATTCAAGGACTTTGGCAATGCTATGTCAAAGCAAGAGGCACAATGTGATAGTGAATGAGCCATGGATTCGATCGGTGGGGATCTAGATGTTGCTGCTTAGTTAGATTGGCATTGTTAGTAACTACTAATAGGGTATATGCATCACTAGAAGTAGAATTAGATATGTGGTACTTACATGGACGTCTAACAATAGAACCTCCAGATGCTGGAGATATACCAATGTCTTTTGCTTGTGAAACTGAACCGTTGTTAGACTTATCCTGTTCTTCCTCAAAGTTTTCGATAGGGACAACCTACAAATCATGTACACCCCAATGTAGGAATCGAAAAGAATGATTTAGCAACCTCTGCTGAATTATATATACGATAGAAAGGAAGAAGAAAAAAATGAGGGGGAATTTCATACCTCAGGAAACATCAAGATTTCAGTTGATCTGTCATATGATTCATCAGAAACGACTAGGATTTGTGGTGTGAAAATAGCATTAAAAGATGATACAACATCGTCAACCGAAGGAGCTATAGAATGCTCATCTCCTCTTGGCTTTTTTCTTCTAGATAAGAAAAAGCTTGAGATCTTATCCTTCAAAGATAACCTCCCATTATTTGGCTTTTGAGCTACTTTTTGAATAGTACATTTGGAGATCGAGTAACTTGACATCCCTGCGTTAAGCTCATAAGCTCCATGAGTTGAAGAAGAAACACAGAGAGACTTCGATCTCGACAAGTTCTTCTGGGGAATTTCTTCAGTATATTCATCCTTGGGCCTAAGTTTTAACAAGAATTCGGAGAGTGCATTTGGGTCATATTCTGCATCAAACTTAGAATGAGTAAGCTCCTCATTGATTCCTTCTTTTGTCGACTCGGGAATGGCAAGCATCTCCCCTAGCATGCTTCTGGATCTTCTTACATGCCTTGGCTCCTGAAAATTGGCATTTGATGCCACCAAAGCTAGCCGCTCTGACAGTTTTTTCTTGGCTTCTATAATAAACGACGATTCAGGAGAATCAGATGTTTGATCAAAGGATGAGGCTGTTACTGGACTACCACTTCTGTCCCAAGAACACTTTGTAGCCGAAGTTGCCATCTCAGAATGGCTTGTACTTTTAACCTCATCATCCAAGTATACAATTCCTGACTTGTTGAATGAGCTCTCATCGCCAATGTATACATTTGATAATACTGAGGACGATAAAGTTTCATCTTTTCTGCTTCTACCCTGGCTTTCTTGTTCCTGATAACTTATCTTCTCAACTGCTTCTCTTGAACTTACTGATCCATCATCACAAGTCAGATCTCCAATAGAACTATGTGTATCCATCAATGTTGAGAAATTGTTGGGAAGTATAGTCCTTGTGTCATAGGGTTTTCCAGGGCTTGGCTTCAGAACAACTATCCTTGTCGGCGAGGATAAAGCATTGCATCTAGGCTCACATAAACCAGTGCTCCAATGCTTATTTGCTTTCCCCACACTTCCATCAGAATCTGATAGCCGTTGTTGTTCCATCAATCTTTTAGCTTTCCTGTCCATGGTATTGGAAGGTTTCAGCACAGTAATCCGAGTCATCTGAGAGGGTCGAGAAATTCTCTGTGGCTCCAAGACATGTTTTCTGAACATTGAGTTTGGCTCTTCCAGAAATTTGAGGAACAAATCTCTGTTCGAGTTCAAAACTTCTACTGCATCTTGGAATTCCTTAGACTCAAGGAACTTGCCATCAATGGCCAAGTTTTTTGCTTCTATGAACTTCTCCCGAACAAGGGCCATTCGTCGTTGATACGACTGCTCTTCAGGCCAGGTATTCTTTAGCAGCTGCTGTACTTCGTATATGTCTCTACAATCTTCTTCACCTGCGAAAGAATGAACCTCACATGGCATAGAGTTGCCACCCTCCTGCCATTGGCAGTGATGAAACTCTCCCACCAAACCAGTGCTTAAATAGTCCTTATTTCGAGCTTTCGCTTTGCTTCTCATTGAATTCTGCACTGCCATAGAATCAAGCCCCATTAGCCTCGCTACTACACCCGGTGCGATCCTTCTAGTTTCAGTATCACTACCAGTTTCCTGCAATACAAGCGTATCAGTTGGTGTTTCACCCAAAATCTTATTTAGAGATCTACTCCTTCACTCTCAGCTTATTTGTAGTCAGATACAAATTAGAACAAGATAAAAACAAGTATCCAAGTTCCAAAGGATGAAATTGCTCACTTGTTCTCCTTCCATATCTTCGACAACTGGATATATTGACCTCATTTATTGCATTAGATCCTATTCTTTACCAGCTGCAAGAAATTAATATATTGAGTATGAATGGCAGCTGGGGCATGGAAATTACAGTTCATCCGTATCAGGGTTTTCAATGCCAGAGATACAATAACATAAATCTAATGATGGAACTATATCTCAAAATAATTTCATCAAAATAGTAAAGAAGACAGATAGAACAATATCTGATGATGAAGCATAGTTTCATAGCAGAATTCGAAGAATGAAACAAAAATCTGGCATTTAAAGCATTGAACTAGAAACAACTAAGGATTATGCACCCATTGCAACAACGACGACGACAAAAATTGTTACCAAAGAAGAGATTGATCCCGCCAAGAAGGGTGATCTTCAGCAGAAGAAAGATGGTGAATAACGAAGAAGGATGATGGAAAGTGAAGAGGACGAAGGAAGAGAGAAAACGCATTCACGAAAGAGAAAAGGAATCAAAAAGGCATTATAGGCAGTTTGAAAGCAAACAAAGAACAGGAAGGCAGAACAGTGGGCAGCGATTTCTCAGTGAGAATTTTGTCTCCTTGTGAACAGGTTGCGAGACAAAAGTTTACAGAAAGATTCCAAGGAGAATCGCTCAAAACAGAGTGCTCTGAGGCGATCCGAGCACAAACATTATCCGAAACAGCAGCAAATTGAGCGGGAAAAAAATGCGAAGGTTCACCCCTTTTGTAACAGAGGAAGAAGGAATCCGAAGAGATAGGATGGTTTCTACGGGCCGATCGATCGATCAAACTATTTGGGAACAGTGGCAACACATAAAAAAGTAGAAATTTCGCAAAATGCGGTCGCCGCCGAAATCACCCACGGAACGGAATGTTGCATTCCTGCTCGTATGCGATCTTCGAGCTCCGACTATTGAGATCGGAGTCCAAAAGGGATAACGAAGCCAAAAAGCGAGTACGGACCGAAAACAAAGTTGAATGAAAGAGAGAGAGAGAAAAAGGAAACAGAGAGTGATCACCGACCTTGCTCACGTCCGGCTATGCCGCCTTAACCTCCGATGCTACCGCTCTCTCCGCTGCCAACCACCGTGCTTGCATTCTTCAGTCTCTCATTGCTGCGTGAAGTGGGCGAGCGAGAGAGTGGAGGAGATGGGAAGGGGAATGGATTGATTTTACCGCATTTTACCAAACTTCAATTTAATTATATATATATTCGATTTACATTTACGGAAAAGGAAAAAAAAGTGAATTGGGAGTCGGAGGAGATGACCTTCAGCGATTTCTTCGGCGATCTCGATCTCCTCCGCCGTCGACGTCGTTCTGATTTGCCTTACGCCTCACCCAACGCTCTCCGCCTCGATGCCCGACATGGCCGCTGCTTCCTTCCTTGAAGTCGGCCGATGCGGCTTCTTCCACCTCCCTCTCTCCCACAGTGCCAAATACATCCCCCTTCCCGCCGCTTGCAGTCGGGCGGTGGCGTCCTAATCCCATCTCTCCTACTTCGCCTCTTCCCCTCCAGCCGCCTCCGCCCTTATCGTATTTCTGCAAGACTGCGACCTTCGTTACTTTCGGCAAGGCCGTCGAGGTACTCTTCTCTCCCTTTTCCACCATCAAGATTGTGTTTTTTCTGTACCAATTTTGTTGGCGTATAGTTAAATTGGCTATCTGCCGGCGTAGGGTGCGGAGGCAGTGGTCGTGAAGCCGAAAGGCAAACATAGTGTCAGAGGAGGAAGCGAGTCATCTTTGGCCTTGGCATCGGGCTGGGTGCTGGTAGAATTGTGTTGGTTGGCGGGAGGTTGTTCGCGGTGGCGGTGGCTGCTACGGCCTTGTGTTGGTTGAGGGATTGCCGCTGGGATGACGCCGTCACCAAGATATGTATCTAGAGTTTACTCGCTTATTTATGCTCTCATGTCCATACTGATTCTGCAAGTCCATTGTTTTTTGATGTCGTTAAATTTTACATTTCAATCAGTACGAGCATTGTATGTTCCTGAGCTAGGGCTGCATAATGGAGCAGAAAGGGTGGGGAAGATGCTTCATGTTAGAACTATGCCATACAAATGGAAAAAGAAGAAGAAAGAAAGAATTCTTTTAGGCAAATTGCTTTACATAAATGGATATGTCAAACTCATGGTTCCATTGGCATCTTCTTGCCCTTCTATATTATACTAACCGTGATCATCATGTTCCCGTTAAAGTAAGAGGTTTGGATATTATCAGTGATCTAGTATTGCATAGAGTTCAATGAAGGATACAAGTCCATTTGGTCATCCCCAAATAGTTGTGAGTAAAACGGCTTGACAATGATGATAAAACTTGTTGCACTGCTTGTCATAATCTTAATTTTTGATTCCACAATACAATTGGAGTGTAGAAAAAAGAGTCACTATATGTATGGAGTTTTTTTGGCATCTTTCTTCCCACATGATTTTTGAAATTTATATGTAAGAAAGCATGCACTCTAAGTTTTCATAGCTCATTGTTGCTTCTTAATTATTCAGTCTATTGTCGCGACTGCACTGGTGCTACAGTGGGAAATCCACGTTTTGCACGGTTAAGCAATGCTGATTTGGGGCTCTTTTACTGTGGTTATCTTCCTTGTTTTAGGGTTCAGCTCAGCTGTGGTCGCTCAATTCCTGCACTAGATACTGTTATGTCAATGTTTTTTCTTTTTTCTTTTATTGTTCTATTATTATTCATTACTTCACAGAAGATCTGTATCATATTCACTTAATGAATACTTGAATAGGGATGTTAAATTCTGTCTTCTTCAGTTTAATGGCCAGAATTCATTTTGAATGCTAGAGAAACTTAATATATGCTCGCTAAGTATGGAGGCATAGGATTAATCAATGAGTTATATGAAAAATCCTAGCTATGGAGCTTATAGTTCACCCAGTTGTTAGTTTGAAGCATCATCATACAGAACTAATGCTTTCACTTTTGGATATGCTGTAAAAATTAACCAGAGGTGTGGAAATCTGTAAATGTTCCATTGCTTCAAGCTGGATGCCACTCATTTTCTCTGAGCCATGCAAGGTGAAATCTAGTCAATTAAATCTGCTCTCTCTGTGAATTTTAACCATTTGGTTGCAGACCTCATTATACTCAACGTATTGAATCATTAGCTTTACGAGCTGTGGTTTTTATTTTTCACATCACAGACATTCCAAGTATTTTTGTAATTGAAACGTATTTTATTCATATTTGGACTAGCAGCAACCTTGATACCTATTAGCAGCATAATTGCAGCAGACACCTTTGCCTTTTTAGGCAGAAGGGTAAGTTTTTCTCTCATTAGATTTATGCAGGTTTCAAATCATATTTGTGCCAAAGTGATCACTGCATACTATTTTATTAGAAGTTTTCAAATTGCTGCTATATATTTAAACATTTATAGTGTGAATTTTATTCGTGCATCGAGTAACTTAACTGGAGAGTAGTTCTCTCTGAATGTTGATGTCCTACTATTTAGATAACTATTTCTCTAATTTCTTTGGTGACTAAGCTAAGTATAGTTTCTCCAACCTCTTCTTCCATTCTGTCCGATAGCATTGAAGACATATAAACTCTTCACTGAAATTGATCTCTTATAAAGTTAAAGAAAATAGAAACTGCCAATCGGTATTCTTGTAATAAATCCAAAATTTGCATGCCTCTTGGATTTCCTGATCATTCACTCTCTAACCATTATATTAGGCTATGCATGCTTGTTAAGTTGTTCACTAAATATTTACTTAGAGGACACTTTGTTTCTTATGTTATTGAAAATCTCTATTATTATGAACTAAAACTCAAGGGTATATATCATTTCCCTTAGGTTGTTCCTTTATGAACAAATTCATACTGACTTTCCTCCCTTTTCTTTTCCATGTTGTAGGATGCAAAGATCTTTTAACATAAGTGTGTTTTTTTAGTATGCTCATTCTGAAATGTGTACTGTTAGACATGCATGAGATAGTCATGCGGGAATTATATGGTGGGGAAGTTGGACAACAAAGAAATAGAAAGAAACTTAGGATATATGCTAATTTGACTTCATAAGACGAGCATCAAAAGAAAATAGACAACTCTATTCTCAATAGTCTTCTTAATCAAAAAATCCTTCCCAACTCCTTTGCATAAAAACTATTTAAAGATTTAAATTAAATGCAATAATAAAGTGTTTTTGTTTTTCTAAGCGTTGGCACAATTTCCCCAGTTTTTGACTTAACTCCCAACCATTTTTGACTTTAATTCCCAAGCCTTTGTAATTTACTAGCAGCCTTGTCAACTCCCTAACCTTTTGATTCCTTTCCCTAGCCATTAGCAATCTGCCCTATACCATCCTCCCTAGGCGCGAGAAAGAACTCGACTCAGAGTTCAGCTCATTTTCTCCATGATAAGGAGTCAAATCATGAACATTGAATGTCGAATGAGTATGTATGTGTGATGGGAGGTCGACCTTGTAGGCATTTTTATTTATATTCTTCAAAATCCGACATGGTCCGATCTTCTTTTCTTTGAGCTTGTTGTAGGTTCTAGCAGGAAATCTCTCTTCCTTCAAATAAACCCAAACCAGATCATTTTCTTGAAAGAATTCTTCTATAGGTATTTGCTGCTTCTTCATAGGATTTATTACTTTCATGCAGCTTCTTTTTAACCTCTTCTTGGACCCTTGCCATTGTTGTTGCAAAATCTTCAGCCGCCTTACTAAGGTAGGAACATCAACAAAGTTCAGATAGTGAGGAGGATTGCTCTCATACACTATTTCAAAAGGAGTTCTTCTTGTAGAGTGATTAACAACAAAATTATAAGCAAACTCAGCTCTAGAAAGGATGGTATCCCATTGCTTTGGCCTTTTCGAAGCACAGCTTCAAAGTAAGTTCCCCAATGTGCCATTTACAATCTCAGTTTGTCCGTCCGTTTCAGGATGGTATGCACTACTTACTATAAAGTAGTTTAGTACCTAATCTCTGCCACAAACTTCTCCAAAAATGACTAAGGAATTTTGAGTCAACATAATAATCTTGGGGAGTCCATGAAGTTTGATGACTTCTTTAAAATACAAATCAGCAATATATGAAGCATCCGTGGTCTTCTTGCAAGGAATAAAATGCATCATTTTTGAAAAGCAATCCACCACCACAAAGATAGAATCAATACCTCGTTGTGTCTTTGGCAACTCAACAACAAAGTCCATGCTAATAACCTCCCAAAGAGGATCGGGAATAGGTAAGGGAGTATAAGCACCCAAGTTTTGGCGTTGTCCCTTGCAAGTTTGGCATTTTCGGCACCTTTTCATGAATTTCACAATATCTCAATAAATTGTAGGCCAAAAAATACTTTTCCTTAATCAGCAGTCAAGTCTTGTCCAAAATGTCCACCAAGCCGTCCACCATGAAGTTCTCTAATGATATGATCTCTGAGAGAACATTTGGGAATGCATAAATGCGCTCCCTGAAAAAGAAAGTCATTATGTAGCAAATAATCGTCATGTCTCCCTCTTGCTTTTGGTAAATGATCTAGAAATCAATATCTTCATATCCATGATGCAAGGCAGATGGCTAATGGCTAGGGAATGGAGTCAAAGGTTGGGGAGTTGAAAAGGCTGCTAGTAAATTACAAAGGCTTAGGAGTTGAAATAAAAAATGCTTGGGAGTTAAGTCAAAAGCTGGGGAAATTGCGCCAACGCTTAGAAAAACTAAAGTACTTCATTATTGCATTTAATTTAAGTCTTTAAATAGTTTTTATACAAAGGAGTGGGGGAGGATTTTTGAATTAAGAAGAATATTGAGAATAGAGTTGTCTATTTTCTTTTGATGCTTGTTTTGTGAAGTCGAATTAGCAAATCCCCTAAGTTTCTTTCTATTTCCTTGTTGTCCAACTTCCCCACCATATAATTCCTGCATCAGATAGGAGAGTTATTATTGCCAAAGAAAGTTTCATAATAATGCAATTTTCTGTAATTTCTAGGCATTTGGCCATATACCGCTTACAAATATTAGTCCAAGAAGATCTTATTGCTGGTTTAATTGGCTGCATCACGACTTTTGTCATATTGTCACAGATTTGATGCTGGCCTACAACATCATTAAGGTACTTAACTTATTTTTTGGTGGCATATTTACTAATGTTCATGAGACCTACATTTATACTTCCACTGGAACACTCTTCTAGACACAAATGCAGTAGGTTCATTTTGTTTCGGTTTTGATGTGTTTTCGTGAAAGATCCTTATAGCTGTGGGATATCTCAGATTAATTGACATGATCATACAACAATTTTGTGGCATTCTCATAGTTAATTGACATGATCTTACTTGTACTCTTCATCTGTCTTACTCTATACCTGTTGTCAGATATCGACAGTTAAAATGGCACTCTAACTGTATTCAATTATTCTATTAATCACATGTACAAATATTTTAAAATAGTCATGTCAGGCACTTAGAGCTGCGCCAGCGTCTTATACTTGTACAAGAGTCTGAGTAACATAAGACATGATATTCAGCTAAGCTACTTGCAATAAATCTGTGGATGGCATGATAGAAAAGAAGGGAGGAATTACTAAGTATACACATGAGTAGTGTTTTCTCACGATTGTGAAGTACATTCGTGTGAATGGTTGAAGACTTGAAGGATCAAAAGGAACTGCACTGAAATCATTAAGTTAGAAAATAGATCTAAACAAAAATGAAAGGCCAAATTAAAGGGTGCTATGAATTTACAGATTAGTCTCTGGCACCATGTGTTGGCATACGCCGCCATAGCACCGATATTATATTGTTCTGAAGACCGAAATTTTGGCTTGAAAGGAACTGGGGAGATTGACTTTCATTTATGCTCCTCCAAGTAATTCTTGTGTTTTAAATCTCAAATAGTTAGGAGTCAGGATAGTAGCTTCCTGTGTCACTGCAATTCGAAGCATCAATATGAAACACAACCGCTATTGCCTATTTGCCTCTTCCAATGTGCCACATCATACAGCTAAGCTCTGCAATATTTTACATTTCTTCGACCTAAAATGTTTCCTATATTCCACGCAGGAGGCATCCTTGACAGGTTGGACGGCCACGTGTTCACCAGCAGTCTGTTACTCATCCGTCAAGATCGGACTTCTGCTTTTCAGAACGATTGCTTAATCTAGAGGTAAAATGCAACTAATCATTCGCCAGAAGATGTTCTAAGAATGAAAAGGAAGCAAACACCATGAGATGTTACTGCTGCAGCTGAAGGAGAAGGCAAATCTCTAACACCTTTAATTTGTGTATTCTTTTGGTTTTTGGCAAAAGGAGAAGGCATTGCTACAAAGGCCAGTTCTCTATTTTAACTCTTGTTAGATCTCTAACCTTTAGATACTCACTATATTCTTTTTAATGTATCGAAACGTGTCAGTGTTAATTATTTTTATTAATCTTGAAGTAAATTTTACTTTGATTTATTGTGGTATATGCATCAAGCTGTCACTCTAATAAAAGTTAATTAGAAGTTAGCACTCCTAATGAAAAGAGAAAGAAATAGAAAATTGTTAAGACAGAGCCACAAAGTTAATATAAAAGAGAATTAGATATGACACAGATACAAATACTTAACTTATAATTAATATTAGATATGAGCTGACTCAATGTAATAGACAAAACTTTTTTAAAATATATCAAAATTTTTAAACTATATAAAATGATATTAATTTATTTACTAAGTTAAATCAATTATATTAATACAAATGATTATAATATTGATTTATATGATCTGGCTTGTCATTTCTAACTCTAAATTTTGGAGAAAGCTTAACCCTAAAGTTATTTCTCCCCCTTTTAATGGCCTTTTTCTCAAGGGTAGCAAAATGGTGGCCTTTTTCTCAAGGCAAGAGGACAAGTAGTCAATGCTGATAATCAAATGTGCAAGAGCTATGCCACTTACATAACATAGCTAGGTCAAAAATCTCAATTAGTCCTAATCAACATATGAGTTTTAATTCGATCGAACAAAAGGAGAACAATACTACTTTAATTATAACAACACGACTAACACAATTCTCCGTGACACTCACGGTGTGAGGTGGCTGAGCTTAAAAGCAACATGATGATGGAGTTTAGGGTTTGGCTCCCCATGCTGTCTGGCTCATGCATGGAGAGTAAGCATGAACTACTGGAGTCAGAAGCACTGTCTCCTTTACTTTATATAATCAATTCCACCACTTCAAATTATTACAGATGCTCTTCATCCTCATCATGTGTTTCCCTTCACAAGTAACATAAATCTTTGTGTACTACATCATCCACCTTTATGGGTACAATTATTGGCCGTTGCTTCCACAGATATAATGAATGAATTCCCAACAAAATAATTACAAGAAAAAATAACAAGGACCTACGTATAGTAATACACAAATATGCTAAAAAATATATTTTATAAGGTGTTTTTTTTTTTTTTTGCCCTACTCATGAGTTCTACTTCTGTTTGATGTTTGGTGAATATGTAGGGTTCCAAAGTCAATAGAATATACCCTCACAGAATATTAATCATATCATTGTATGTGTAGTGTATGTGTTGGTGTATGTATATGTTCTACGCGTTTTTAGAACGACTTAAAATATATATCGGGATATTTAGATGATGAATTTTTCAATATATAGTTAAGCATGTTGGTATACTTATCACTTAGATATCTTGAGAGAGAGAAAAAAAGACTAATTAATCCTACTAAAACACTTAGGGAATATTTTTGCATTGCATATAAAGTGTTTATTTGAAGAAGATATATTTGTAGAGGTGAGTTAGAGTTAGAGTTAAATGAGGAATTGTCGATTACTTAGCTCTAGCTTATGAATGTCCAAAAAGAGCTTAATTAATTAGTTTAGCAAAACTATGGAAAGAAAAAGTAATTAATCAGCTACTTTATAGCTCCACAAGCTTCTTTAATTAATCAAAAAAATCACTGTCAAGTTAGCCACGTGATATTATAACCATTATAAAATTATAAACTTCATTAATCTACATATATAGTGAGGTAAGTAGAAGAATTGTTCCATTATTACATAGTGTTTGGATAATTAGTTAACTAATTGATTGCTGGAACTAATTAATTATGTAGGTAATTAACAAGACACCGGGCCCTCCTATCCTCCATATAATCCACCTTAATTAGTAAACTAAGCATAAGAGTAGGAGAAGAGAAGAAGCAAGCATGCATGATGATGCAGATTGATGAGAGCTAGAGTACTTATTAAGTTAATTTAACAAAACATTTTTGGATAAATTCGTTCAATTAATTAAAAGCCTCCATCCCACAATTGAATTGCACACAGTAGGCGTGGAAGGGAAGATGATATGGTGGGCATGATGAGTCTTCACATGAGAGCTTTCACGCACACATCATGTTATCTTCCTCCACAAACAACATGCACTTAACTCACCCCCTCCTCAACCCTAAATTATATACATCTTTGCATGCATTAATCCTCATGTCCACTTGGTTCCCAACAGCCCTCCTTTTTGACCTAAATGAATCTCTCTCTCTCTCTCTCTCTCTCTCAAGTCCCAACCTTCATCACCTCTGACACACATATATAACCCACTAAAACAGTTAGTTTGCTTTCAAGGAATATCAAAGTCATACCCTTGCTTCCCTGCATGGATACCTCTTCTTTCTTGTCCTCTTTGTCCTCGTCCTCGTCCTTGTCCTCCTCCTCGTCTCCTCCTTGTCATAAAGTCATGGTGATTTAGTTCCATTTGAAGGAATATGGAGACTTCTTTCTTCTTCTTCATCGTCATCTTCTTCTTCTTCTCTTTGTTTCTGATTCATATGGTTTTATTCTACTGGAGGAGTATTGAATGTGAGCACAGGCGAAGTTCTTCTTTCCATGACGATCAACTTCAATATATATATTTTCAACACCAAACCACAAGGTAAAAAATTCATGCATGTTTGATGGTGAATATCTTTTGTTATGTGACTGACTCAGATTATATGTATTGATTATAGTGTCTAAGTACTTGTTTTGACGGATTAAATTAATAAGAGGTGTAGTTAGTACATAACTAAGGAAGCGAAGCAAGTGTATGGTTTAATTAGGATTTAGGAGCATAATTAGCTCTAAATATTAATGATTCTTCTCAGACCTTAAAATTCTTATAGGGATCTTTATTTTATATGTACTCTTTATATTTACTGTAAGTAGGTGTCGAATATATGCATGAACAAACTTTAGAACTATGATAAAAAAAATTTATATTATGCAGATGTAATTAATTATATTCTCCTGTTTAAAACTTCCCTTACTGTGATTGTTTATAAATAGTTGATTAAGTTTGTATATATATATATAGGTTTTTTTAATTAAGAACTGTAATTATGTGCACAAACTGTATAATCTATATAAACAATGAGTCATTAGAGTAAGATTAGTTTTCACTGTTGCATTATATTAGAGACAAATTTTGATGGCTGTTTATATAATTTGATATACAAAAATTTAAAATTATTGTAGCACACAATCAATTACATTTAGGTCTGTTTACTTGGATAAAACATGGTCTGATGCAAGTGTTTACATTACACATTTGTCTTTTGCTCTGATGAAAATAAATAAATAAATGCAGTAGCAAGTTCAGAATCATGGAAGCTTGGGCATGCAAGAACACAGCCATCAATTTGTTTGTAGTAGTTATTACTGATCAATAAGTAGGAATGCTTAGAGAAACAACCGCATTGCAATCGTCTTGTTCGTATGTACAATACCATCATATATATATTGTCATTTCACAAATGATTCATATTGCACCATAGTTTGCACAATAAGAGTAGCTAGCTATATATATGGTTTCAATTGTTCTAGAATTCAATTCTGCTTTGTTGTTTGATTCATTTCCATGGATAAATTTGGCAGCTCGCGGTCGATGTAGATGGTAGCTCCATGCCAACTTCTTGTTCTTCAGTGACTTGAAGTATGTGTTCAGCTTCCTCTGAGTACATTGCTTCTTTTGAAGCATCATGGCTAAGTTGGGAGGCGACAAACTTATCGAAAACCCTCCAATCGGTCACTAGGTCAGAAGCTTGGCTGATGTTCTCGGTGTTGTTGTCGATCTCGTTCGCCTCAAGTTGGTGTCTAGGTTGCACAATTGCTTCATTGTTCTCTGAGAAGATGAATCGGAGAGAGCTTCCATGGTTCATGTAGTTGGCATTGCTGTTGGGGCTCTCAATTGGTGGAAGTATTTCATGATAAGTGTACTCTTGTGGGGAATGGTATTGAAGCTTCTTCTCGTGCTTGTAGAAGAGTTGGCGATTGTATTCTAAGGAAGATTGCAAAGGCAAAGTCCTCGGTGAGTCGATGTCTCGAATGAGGGATCCTTGTTCCATGTCATACCATGGCATATCGTCACTCGTTTTTCGAGCGGTGGGCGCTCGTTTCTTGAACACCCTACACACCACCCAACCCTCTTCCTGTAAATGGTTCAAAAATCACACCCAGTTGAGATCTTGGAAGATTCAAATTATGAATTTTGTAAAGAAATGTAACACAAAATTTAAGACTGTGAACACATATGATAAAAGTTTCAAAGGTTAGGGCACCTACCTGTATCTCAAACAGTTAGGGTTTTAGAGTTTAGGGTTAAAATAAGAAAAAACATAAATGGTTGTTTGATCTCATTATGGTTACTAAATTTGTATAATCAACTTGTTTGAAATGAAAATATCTTCGAAAGAAACAAATCAACTTGCCTGTGGAGGTCCATTTTCGTTCGTCTCAAGGCGATACTCGTGCATGATCCAATCCGACTTTAGTCCATTGGGGGCTCTTCCCTTGTAATAGACCAAAGTCTTTCTCATCCCAATCAACCTAAGCTTGGAGTAAATTGGCTTGTCTCTCCCAGTTGCTTTCCAAAACCCGGCTGTTGTTGCTCGGTTGGTTCGAGTTCCGGTTGGATACTTTTTGTCCTTGTGACTGAAGAAGTACCAATCACTTTGCTCTTCCACACCAAACCTACATATCTCTACAGGATTTATAGAAAACATCAATCACTCATATTATTATAGAGGCAAATGCTACAAAGAGCCCACAAACATAAGAAAAATCATGAACTTATAATAGTCTAGCACCTTGAAGATCCCAAGGTTCAATTTTGTATAGATCAACATCTTTTATTACATCTAAGTCGATCTTTCGAGTAGCCACTTTCTTCCTAAGGTAGTAGTCTACCAATTCTTCATCGGTGGGGTGGAACCGAAAGCCCGGTGGAATGTGCGAAACAGTGTTCATCTTGATCTTGTGGATGTACTTGGAGTCCAGTCCTGCAAAATTCATGAAATGTTTAGATGGTGCAAGTTATTATCACATGTAATGAGTCTCTTCTGTTAATTTATATTATCTCATTTTATGTGAATAAATATTTTATATGTTTTCAACCAAATGAAATTAATCAAATTTGATAGACAAGAGATTCAATTTATGCACAAAATTAACTTTATAATATGTGACGAAATTCACTATATATATCCTCATTGCATTTATCTCCAATAAATGAAATTTAAAATAACTTAATTTTCTACTCATGAATTCTCTACATATTAGAAATATTATCACAACCCCCAAATCACAATTATGTAAAGTTCTTAAACCATTAATTTGCCTAATCATTATAATAAAATACAATTAATTAATCTTCCAATGAAACCAAAGATCTAGTGTTGCCCTATTCTCTACTTCAATAAAAGAATATAAAGAAAGTATTTATTGAAAAATAACTAAGTTTTTGGAATTCTCTACTCAGAGAAACAAAAGCACTTGAAAATTAAAGGAATATATCCACAAGAACTCATTATATATATATATACACGATCAAAGTGTGTGCATAATGTTTATGAAATGTATGTAATTATGAGTAATCATTATGATCATTGAGCTGAAATATATGTAGATCTCAGTAGAGCACATATAGAGTCCAATCTAAAAGGAAAGAAAAGAAAAGAAAACAAGAAGAAGAGGAAGAACCGATCGATCGAACATGAAATATTAAGTACCATATATGTAGACACATAGAGAGTGATCACCTGCAACCTTCAGAACACTACTTTGGCTTGCTGATGCCTTAAGATCCGGGTTCTCTCTTTCTCCTCGATTGATCTCTTTATCGATCTACACCGAAATTGGGTACCGAGGAGAGGGAGGAGGTAGGCTTTCAGATATAACTTTTGGAGCAAGTATCAGCTGAGACGGATAAGATATGCAGGCCTTTCCTCGCAAATCACAAGGAAGGCATAGATCAAAACCTTGTCGTTGAGCTTCAATAAACCGACATTTGACAAAGAGCAAGAGAGAGGAGGAGGACCGAGCCGAGAACGGAAACGGAGGAGAGTGAAGGAGTGTAATAAGGAAGAAAGCTTCTGGTTGAGGTTTTGAGGGTTGGCCTCTTGCACTTGCAACCACCTCCTCCAACTTTTCTTGCTGCTTATAATTATATAACCATAAAGAAAACAAACAAGGAACAGGCCTGTCTTTATATATGTGATTCTTTCTACCCTACAGAAGATTTTACTCTCTTTTTTATTAGTATTATTTTCAGTACTTATAATTATCTCCCGAGTATCATTTATAAATGCATGTGTTTCAAAGAATTTTGATTTTTGACAAGTAAACAATGGAATAGTCTTTGAAACAGGGTTTTCTGACTACTGTTGAAGAAACCCTAGCTACATAAATTCAAGTGTAACTTACTTGATCCGCTAATTAATATCGTGATGGCCGATGAATGGATTTGATCGACCAACTATAACAGCTCTCGAACGAGAGTTCGTTGTTGGTCGAGTCATAATTGAGACATGCAAACAAGTTAGTGTGAGATACAAGTTCCAAGTAGATTGAGCTAGAATAGACTTTATCGTAATTAGTCATCACATTGTCTACGAGCATGGATGGGAGCTGAGAATTTCATATCAAGGGGGCAAAAATTGTGTTTATGTTGAGGAGAGGCAGTCGGCAGTCGTGTGGTTGCTCCTTATTCGTCTCTCTTTCAACCCCTATCGACATTCTTTTGCAATATTCCCATGATCAAATATGAGTGCAATTGTATACTTCCTCAATGGAGCTTCTAAAGAAATATCTGTGACCCCTAACAAAACAAACTCCCTACTAACTAATTAGCAATTTAAAAAAAAGTCATTATTTTCCATGCCTTTCTTTAATTCATATCATTGAAATTTGAATAAAATAGAAAAATCATGGCTACCCTAAAAAATAAAGGAGGTTTGTTGGAGGGGAGGTAAAATTAGGGCGTGGGGAAATTCAAAAGAACAAGGAAAGGAAGAAAGGGAGAAAGGCAGGCATATAATGGCGGAGACGTAACTGAACGGCCACCTCCACTGTCCCTGTAATCCAGCAATGTGTGGGACCCCCTGCACCATCTAAAATATCCCTGTGATCCAGCAACGTGTGGGACCCTCTGCACCGTCTAAAATATCCCCATCCCTCGCCTTTTATACGGTCTCTTCCTTTTTTTCAATTAAATTAATTAATTCCTTCAAACGAAAAATCTTTTACCTGTTTTTAAAAACATTCTTGTAGTCTCAAATATTATCATTTTACTCTCTAGTAGTGTTAATATTTCTAAATAATATTCATGAATAAAATGTATAAAGTGTGTTCGTCAATAAAATTATTATAATCAATAAAGAAGCTATCAAATAAACAAACATATTTATAATATTAAGTTCACTAACCATCAAACAAATTTTATAAAATAAAAAATAATTTAATTTGATTAGTTATTTTATTAAATAAGGGTGAACAGTATTAAATTTTATTTAATTTTGACAATAATAAAAGAATTTAAAATTATAGGATATTTTAGAAAATATTAAAGTACAAGAGGTAAAATGATTTTTTTTTTTTTATTTTTTAAAAAAAACTCATTGTCCCCACCCACCTTCTTACATCATGCATGTTTCTTCTTCTTTCTTTTATTTCTTGCCTTAGCTCGTAGCATTGCGAATAAAAGGGTGAGAAAAAGAAAGGAATAATTAAGAAGGCATGACATGCAATGTCGTTTTAAACTAAAAGAATATCAGTAAAAGTTGTTCTTCTTTATTACCCATTTGACTCGCCCACCCTAGTGGCTTCTTGGGCACCAAAGAGGAACAGGAGCAAGGATGAGGGATACGATGATGGCTGGGTGGGGCCCGGCGTGGATGGACCCGATCATTAGGGTGGCCTCCTTTTAATTTTTGGGTGCCGGTGTGGTGGCAGAGCAGGTCGAGGCTTGTCCTGCTCGGACCCACCTTTAATTGGGTGGGATTGATTGGCCATTGTTTACACGTTGCTGATGCTCTCGCCAGTGTGAATAAGTGAGCCGAATAGGGCTGAAGTCGAGCCGAGTCGTATTGGCCATGGTTTACACGATGCTGATAAGATCACCACTTGAGGCATCCTCACATTTTTCGCAGACTAATATTTAACTGTTTTAACTTTAATTTGGATTTTTACCCGGGGATGCACGTGCATGTCACCCATGGAT
>JBBPFP010000106.1:1327082-1337234 GCA_037974795.1 Kaempferia galanga | reverse complement strand
CAGAACATGCATCGTAATACAAAGCATCCAATATTATGTGCCTTTAGAGCATCTCCAATGGGGGATATTTGGAGGGAATATTTCTCCAAATATCCTCCTTCTCAAATATCCTCCATAGGAGGGGATATTTGTAAGGGGATTAGAAATCACCGGGTACAAAGATTAGAAATCATCGGGCACAACTTTATGCCCAATGATTTCCCTTTTGTGGGGCCTACCAAGAGGTGGGCTATTAATTTTTTTTAATTTGATTAACTTTTTATTTTTTATTTTTTAAGATTAATAAATAAATAAAATTAAATAAAATTGACCATGATTTTTTTTTATTTTTTGAATTTTTAGATATTTGAGTATGAAGTCTGGATATTTGAGAGTGAAATATTTGATAGGTATGATCTATAAATATTTAATTGATGAGATATTTTATTATGAAATTTAAAATATTTAAATAATAAAATATTTAAAAAGTGCTATAGAAATAAATCTAGTAGATATTTATTTAGGAGAAATATTTTCAATCAGAATACTCTTACAGAGTCTACCTCTAAATTGTCGGCTCATATATGTACCAGTCAGTTTAAATGAAATCATGAAATTGATTAATAGCTAAACGGAAGAGAGATTTTTTGGAAATATAATATGTGATTTGAATATTATGAAAATAGTGACAGATTATCTGACTTGATTCATTGACGCAGTCCAAACACACGCTTCCATGGCAAAGACCTTGTCACCTACCTAACCTATCATCCATCCATGGCCGTCCCACTCGCTTCCGTTGGCGCAACCAGACAAGACTTCGACTTTCGAAGCTCTGCTTCATGGCGGAGCCCTCGATGGCTTAAAGTGGCGAGCTTTTCCCCCGGCGACGCTGCTGATGATTTTGCGTTCTCTTCTCCGCCTTTCCTTCTGTTGCTCCGCCAGGGATCCGGCGGGTTCCATGGATGGCGGAGAGCGTGGGCGGAAGGTGGAAGGGTCAGCCGGTGCGATGTCCTAAGTGCGACGATCTCCTCCCCGACCTCGCTGATTTGACGACCCACCGCTGCCGTGGTCGGGCTACTACTTTCCGAGGTGAAAAAGATGCATTTCCTTCCCGGAAAAAAAAGTTAGGGTTTAATAAAAATGCGATTTTTACGCCGATACATTTCCGTTTTGCTCGCCATTCGCAGATTCCCCGTGGGGGAGGAATTCTACAGGACTCAATTCGAGAGAAGAACAAGGTCGATTCGGGTTGAATCCAGATGCTGCAAGTAGAAGAAGACCTACCTCCAGATCGGAGGACGATGCAGTGCCGGCATTCTGCCGAATGCCACCGGAAGATAAAATGAGGTCCAAGAAGACGAACCAATCTCGGATTCATGAAGCTGAATTCCCCAGCAAAGACTCGTTGCTGCTTCTGCGGCAGCTCGATGAACTAAGGGACCGTATCAGTGGATCATCTGAGTTTGTGGGAAAACCGATTTGGAAGCTGCCTGCACCGACTGAACGGCCGGTCTGGTATTCCAGTTCAGAGTTTACAAGCGAGCCAAGGGAAAGAGTGGGAGTGGCCGGAGCCCATTCTTCAGGTTTGAATAACGATCACGGAAGATCAAGGAAGGAGTATCTCCATGGACAATTTGATGCAGATCACCAAAAATATAAGCTACTGCCAGAAAGAGTTACTTGCCGCTCGATCACTGATGAACACAATGAAAAAGAGGCAAGAGCTGCAACCTCCAAAACAAAGAGATTGCATCCTTGTCGAGCTTTTGCCGGTGCAACTCCTTTTGTGATATGCTCTAGCTGCTTTGAGCTACTGAAGCTGCCTCAAGTTATTCTTCTCATGTCAAAAAAACTTAGCAAGTTGCGATGCGGTTCGTGCTCGGAGGTGCTCTGCATTGAACTTACTGGAAACAGGCTTGTTGTGTCTTCCTGTTCAACTATTCCTGAAGCCATTGCCAGCTCCCATGTCAAAGTGAACCAACATGAGCGATATACAGCACAAACTAATACTAAATCAGATGATTCTTCTATTTCTAAAGAACATGTTGGCAATGGCTCGTCTCATTTAACATCTAGCCGCGAACTTGTGGAACGGGAAAGTATAGATTTAACATATCCAGAGAAGTTGAAGGGGATTTCAGTGGCTTCTGATATGTCTGAAATTGTAGACAACCCAGACAGCATAGTCGTATCAGATGTCACAGATTTACCAATTCAGGACAATTTAACTTTCTCACTATCCAGCCCGAAGGGCATCTCTGAATCTGGTAGCCAGAAGGAACATTCTGATGAAGAAATAACAATCTCCAACAGTGACAAGTTTGATCAGACTTACGAAAAAGGTGAAGCAATAACTCAGATTGATCTATCAGTGAATGACTATTCCATTTCGTCTCAGGATTACCATGGTATAGAGAAACATCGAGATCAAATATTTATTGGCAAGACCGACAACTCATTAGTTCTAAATACAAGCCTGGGGGATACAACTCGAATTAATTTGTCGGCGAGAGATGAAAGATCTCAAGTTTGGGTTAATGGCCATCAGATTCCTGATCACTTAGTTTGGAAGGCTGAAAAAAAGGCCGGAACCATTGTTCCCGGAGAATATTGGTAAAATACATCCACTCCTCTCACGAACTGTGCATGAAAATTTATGCCAATAGCGAACTTAAAACCATGTTCAACAAACAATAGGTTTTGATGCAATTTTCGTAGTTTTTGTTAATATTTCATGCATAACTATCAGATTGTTGCATGATCATTCTGTCAAATAGAGATACCGAAAAGCTGCCTAAGATGTTTACTGAGGATGACCTTTTATGACATTTTATTGTTAGGAATTACATTTTAAGATCATCTGTTAGTAGCTTAGCTTGTGACTTTATTTTGTATAGTTTTGTTTGGTTTCCTTGTAAAATTATACTCTGAATTAGTATCTGCCATATGGTCAAGGTATGATCAAAACGCTGGATTTTGGGGTGTCATGGGACAACCGTGTCTCGGCATAATTCCTGTAAGATGAACTCAATTCTCTGTCGATACATCGCCTTTTAGCAGTTTTTCAAACTCCTTAGTGGGACATGCTGATTTTGTTCAAACTTGCAGCCATTTATAGAAGAGTTCGACTATCCTATGTCGGAGAACTGTGCCGGCGGGAACACTGGCGTCCTTTTGAACGGGAGAGAGCTTCATAGAAAAGATCTCAATATGCTGGTTATTCGAGGATTTCCACTGTCAGCTGGTCGATCTTACCTTCTTGATTTTTCAGGGAATCTTTCTGCTGAAATCTCTGGTGTACATCTGGCTAATTTTGGGAAGCTTGCCCCAACGTAAGATCTTGTGCTGCATTTACACGAACTCAGTATATTCTTCTACCAATTTTCCCTAAATCCCTCGTAAAGTATCAGAAATACTCTTTTAAATGCAAAATGTTAGGCCACAAAATGCCAGATTGCGTTCAGAGTCTCACAACCGATGATCTTACAATGTAATTCCTAACATTTGGTAGGCTTGATAACTACTAACCGATGATCTTACCAAATGTATGAGTTGTTGGTTTCAGGACTTGTTCACTTCCAATTCATGAATCATCTGAGCTTTTCTTGGCACTGGACTCTTCTCATTACTTTAGTCATCCATCTTTTTGACAGAGTAGAGAAGATGGGACGGGGATTTGGCATGAGAGTTCCAAGTTCCAGTGTGAGATAGACAGACAAGCTAGAAGAGCATGTTGATTTCTAGGCAACAATCGGAGACAGATTTATCGAGCAGATGTTTTGCATGGTTTCTGGATGAAAGTTGGCCAATGGCCCTGTTTCCTCTTGAGCTTCTTAAAGCAACACAAGAAACAGAATCACAATTCTTCAATCATCATTTGGATGCAGTGCAATAGATTGCTCTGCCTTGTGTTTTGATACTTAGCATAATAAATGAATATAATTATATAAATGTTAAAACTTTTGATCGTGTGATTTGATATTTTGAATTGCTTTAATAGCCCTGAAATAAGAATGTTTTTGGTTACCTTATGCTTTATGACAAGCAACCTCCTTCAAATGTACTTAGTTATCGAAACCTCTCCCGGATTAAACTTGGAAGTTATACACAACAAAAAGTTAAATGAAGGAGTGGTTGCTGAACCGAGTTCAAAGCACGAAAGCTTTCTTCTTCTTTCACTGCAGGTGTAGGCTTCCAAGGTTCATTAATCCCACCCAGTTGGTTCTATGACAAAATCACCCCACATAGCGACAGTAGTTTTTTGGAGGTCGTCATTCCAGTTGGAGCTGTAGTTGTTCGAGCTAGGCAAATCACTCCATCCAGCTTCTTCTTGAGCTGTTTCATCCTCCGCCAATTTCGCATTGTCATAGTTGTAAGGTTGCGAATCTTCACATTTGAAATCACGTTCAGATGATGCATCATTAATATGGTCATTCTGCGAATCCTTGTAAGGTTGCGAATCTTCCCATTTGGAATCATGTTCAGATGATGCATCACTGATATGGTCATTTTGCGAATCTTTGCATTTGGAATCATGTTCCGATGATGTATCATTGATATGGTCATTCCTCTCTGGTGGTGGGAGAGGACAACCTTGATATGAACCATTATCTGCACAGTGCCTGAGAATCTTGTCCCAATTACAATCCTGCAATGTTAAATTTGGCGAGTTAAACAATCAGAAAAAGATGTTAGCAGGAAAATGATTCAGCTAGTTTACCGTCCTTGGAAACTAAATATAGTTACCATCGGCATTGCATCAATCCCATCCCTTAGTTAGTTACAATGAATAAACTATGCAACACTAAACAACACTAGCAAATCATTGACTGGTGCAGCCTGATGATATTCTATTCAGTCATTATGTATTACTTTGCCTTGAAAATTTATTCTGTTTCGATATATATTCTCCATATCTACAAAACCAACGTAAGAGATAACTAGGACTAATGAGGCTTGACGAAGATGACAATGATGTAAACACCACATAGAATTTATAACAGACTAATAATGGGTTAAACTGCAGGCAGCTCTACACTAATAGGTTAGGAGTGAGAATTAAGATAGCCAAATGCGACTATTTACCAATTAGGAGCTATACCTTCATAATGATGTGAGGATTGCCTACTATGATGAGCAGAGATTTAGCACGAGTAATGGCAACGTTAAACCTTCTAGGGTTGCTAAGGAATCCCAATTGGTGCACGCGATCAAACTCATTATGCTTGATGGTAGACCTGACTGTAGATATAATTATTACCTCCCTCTCTCGCCCTTGAAATTGCTCCACGCTACCAACTTGCAGTTCTGGCATCTCCAGCGACTGGAGTGCTTTCTTTAACTTGAGAACTTGTTGGCGGTATGGAGTGATCACTCCAATATCATCCTCGCACAATTCAGTATTCCTCCTCAATTTTCTGATGATCTCAACCACTTTACTGGCTTCAATTCTATTAAACCATGATGGATTACTACCCTCCCTCTCATCACATCCTTGAATTCCAATGAAAAGGACAGGGAAAGACTTGTTCGGAAGGTCCAAATGGTCATACGTTGTTGAGATTGTATCTTCTCTGGAAGCAATCAACTCGCCATTGTAGAAAAGCCTTGAAGGAAGATCCAAGATAGCCGGATGACAACGATAGTTTCTAACCAGTTTTATGACATAGTTCTCATCAGTGCCTCCATAATACTTGTGCTCGAAAAGCCTATCCAAGAATGATTTTCCCAAACCATAACTCTCAGCTTGTCTTGAATAAATGACAGGTCCCAATTGCTTAGGATCTCCAGCGAGCACGATGACAGTGTCTTTGATACTCAAGTTTGCGATGGGAATCATGGTTTCAGGTTCAGATGCTTGACCTGCTTCATCCAATATGATGTGGGAGAAATGCCCTCTGCGAATGCCTTCAGCATATAGTAGTGACGCACTCATGTAGGTTGATATGATGATCTTGTACTTTAGTAAGGCTCTCAGAGGGGGGCATTTGAAAACCATCTCATCAAAGAAGCAAAAGCGAAGAAAATCAGGCTTAACATCCTCATATGCTCGGCTGGTTGCGTTCAATCTAAACATCTCACTTGTCCGAACACCAGTTCCGTCTCTATCCAAGAGTTTTTCAAGAATATGGTCGGCAGCACTATTAGATGAAGCACATACAAGGATCCTAGCTCTTTTTCGGATATTGTAGAGCTGCAATATAGTTTCAACAAGTGTAATAGTCTTGCCAGTCCCTGGAGGTCCATATATTACGTAAGGAGGAAAACCTTTGCAGCCAAGTATCATTTCAACTGCACAGACCTGCTCCCTGTTCAGATTTGGATTTATTGGTTGAAAAGAAGATCTTTTGATAGCTCTTCTCTGAGGTGTCTCTGCAGGAAAGAGAAGCTCTGCACCTAAGTTTTCTGCCGTGTAGACTGCTTGGTACAACCTTCTCATGTTCGCTCTATTGTATGTGAAGCTGATATTATAACTGTCACCCTCTTGGTGGCGGTGGTGAAAAATCTTATCAAATCTCAGGTATATTTCATCTGCCTCGACTCTGTGAATGAAACCCTGAAAAGCTCGGCCAATAATATTAACTTCTTTTGGTGTATTTAAAAGCATAAAGGACTTAGTTTGCAGCATAATAGCATTGAAGTTAAAAGATACCTGATAAGATTGTCTATCATCACCTGTCGATAGCTGTGCAAACACATGGTCCCCAGAAACCAGCGACGGCCTTTTCTCAGCCAATCCAGGCACCTCTAGAGACAAAAAGTGGTTCCCCTTTCTTTTCATAGTTGCATCCACCATGTCGAAACCCCGCATCTCTTGCTGTAAAATTCAGTAACTAGATGATAAATAAACTGAAGAGATTATATATGATTTCTAATTTTCAGATCTAATCAGAGTCACCTCAAGATTAATTTCCTCCATGACTAGTAGGGTGCTAAAAAATTTTGCGTAGTTTCCATAATTTAAGCCTTCTATAATGACATCAGGAACCTGTTTATTTTCAATCATTTTGCGTAGATCCACGGGAATATCAAATTGAGGAAGTCTGTATTTGTACACTTGACTGTTTGACCGAGATGGGCGAGGTCCTGCTACATACTGTGTATGTTCAAACATTTTCCTCCTAGAATTTGCTCTATAAGGCTTGTTGGAAAATAAATCCCGTGAAATGCTATCATCTGCAATCAGAAAGGCAACACGTTCTATTTTCTCATCTTGCAGATCAAAATGAATAACAGAAGTATGCAGCCCAATCTCTTTTGGCTTGCATGAAAGCCAAACTTTAAGGGTTTGTCCTGGCTGAAGCATCCTATCTTCCAAATTATAATCACCCACAAAGTTTCGCCTTTCTTCCTCTGTAGCATTGTCAGATGGAGGCTTCATCACTGATAGAACAAAACTGTCCTCTGGATTAGACGAGAAGATCCTGATGCTCCAGAGCACTACCGGATCCATGGTGGTGTTTCTGATATCAATTGAGCTTGCCGATGTTTCTCCTATCAGGACAGACTGAGGTTTCCCATGGACTGAGGGGAAAGGGTCAGAAATAACAACAGGACCTTCCAATGGATCAAAATTATGAAAGGACTTGCCATCTTCATAATCCAAGAAGCCTATCTCAGGCTTTTCTCCAATTTCAGAATACGTATCTTCCCAATCATTCTCAACAACTGTGTTCATTGTGAGTTAGCCTTTACTGCCCAGGCTCCAATCCTACAAAAGACACCCACTGAACAAACTAACAATGCCTATTTTGATCCTTATTCCCGCTATGAACATATCAAAAATGATTTTACAGGGGGAAAAAAATATGACATGTACATAGTATGAACAATCAAGGAAAGCTAACTCAAAACATGTCTCCATAAAATATGAGCAGAAGAAACAGTGCAGATCCTTAAACAACGCAATAATATTTACTATAGGATGAACATGATATCCAGAAGACACTCTTCCAAACTTTTATTAAAATATGCACGCGCACACACACACACACACACACACACACACACAAATCGTGAAAGCGATTTCAGAAACCCAAAACGGATGCTTCAGGATCAAATGCCCGCCGAAAAAAACAATGCAAGAAATCAGGCGCAAACCCCAAAAGATCACCTTTTTGGAGGGCTTCGCAAGAGATCTAATGCCGGGGGGAAAATTAGGGATTCAGACTAACAGGAAGCATTCACCAAATCGAGATCAATGGAACAACATACCTCCACCTGGACTCGAATGGAAGGCTTCTTCGAAGTAGGGATTTGGGGATGAAATCGAGCACGCTGTTCCTCCTCTAGTGTGGGAGCCAAAGAGGAAGAAGGAAAGAGCGAGCATAATTCCTGAGTATACAAAAGGATAACTTTTAACAAAACGAACCCTAGATTTTGTCTAGGCTTTCTATTATTCATCGCAAGGAAAAGTTCGATTTAATTCCTAAAGCTTCTTACTTTTCTTATTGCACCTCCGGGATTAGTTAAATTACACTATTCCCTCAACATTCGTAAAGGGAAAGTGAAAATTTTCTCTTTTTATTATAATTTTTTTTTTATCATAATTATTATCACACCGTAGAGGATAATTATTTGTACTCTCAATTTTTAATACAACAGAGCGAGCTACGAATACTTTTTAATTTCAAATTGTGAAATAATTGAGAGAGAAATTGAAAAACAGAAGAATATGATGGGGAAAATCCCTAAATGTTTAGGGCATTAAAGGAAAAGAAGAAAGGGCCCATGGAGGCCCACGAGGAATTCTCCAGCAACATCATGATAAAAAATAAAGATATTTTTGTTTAATTTTTTTAAAAAGGTTATTTAATCAAATCTAAAATATGGTTTTAACCAAATAATATTGTCACCAAAAATTTGAATTTTTTATAAATCAAACCTTTTTTTGTAAATAATTACTTATTTGAAATTTTCTTCAAAGTCACACACAAAAGCAACCAATTGGGCAACTAACATTTCTAAATTTTGCGATACCTCAAAAATATAGATATCGTAACACATTTTTAAGCATCATCCACCTTTAGATGCTAGCCGTGATGGACTAAATCCTTATTCATTCATGATTCATGTGCAATACTTTTCACGGAATATCGACACAAACAGACTCCTTAGACAACCGAGAAGTGCACCCGACCACCGCATCATCCACCGTGAGGAAAATCAACTCTTCGCCGATGATTTCCATCTTCCCCGATTTATCTAACTTCTTTATAACCTCGCTGCTAGGGCTTGCCCATCCGAGCTATACATTTACCAAACAATAGTTAAAACAACACCATGAAATTACAAAAGAAAAAAATTATTATTATTTACCTCAAGACCCCTCTTTTTTAAACTTTCCTTCAGCTCTTTCAGCATATCAATTCTACTAGTGTCGATACAAGCCACCGATGCATACAGATTTAAAATTAAGAGTGTATTTAAAAAAACTCATAAAAACAATTAAACTGAAAAAAAAAAACCAACAAATTTACCAGTAAGATCTAAAATTATGTATTGCAAATCAGGATTGCCCTTGAATTTCAACTTCTCCTCTTCATCCTCGATCCATCTCCCTAACCTAAAATACTCAAACATACATAAGATATCGAGTACAAACTTTGAACCAACCCTAGAACTTACATGGAAATTACCACTAACGTTTCTTTTAAATAGCTCACATTGGCAAAGAAGATCGGTGCATCGATGCAAAGGATGAGATATCCGGGGATCGGTTGCGACTGCAGATATTGGTCCATTTGAAGAAATACTGAGGTGTTAGGCATATTGCCTATGGTAAAAGTGTTGGGCCTCACAATAAACAATATGACTTTGGTTTTGGACTTTTTAATGAATTACAAAATGTGTTAAATTACTTGATCTTATTATTGAAAATATTAGAGGTCAAGGTTATGATAATGGTTCTAATATGAAAGGAAAAGCTAGAAGAAGTCATTGTAAATGACTTTTTACTTTATTGTAAAAAAATTTTTTGGGGCATATTTTTATGATTTCGCCCTGGGCCCTCTAAATGTTAGGTCCGGGGCTGGTAGTTATTAATCCAAGGCAGTTGTAAAGCTAGGAATCAACACGATTGTCGCGCAGGTCTGCTCGAGGAGGCTTCTGTTAGGACCTAATGTACCCGGCTAGAGGGGGTGAATAGCCGGTCACCCCCAAATCGTCGTC
>JBBPFP010000106.1:1205322-1216053 GCA_037974795.1 Kaempferia galanga | reverse complement strand
CCGTTTTTTCATACCATCTCTGACAATCCGAACTTAGACTTGCAATAATAAAATACTCAAGTCAACACTTCAAATGTGATAAATATTGAATAAGTCAACTTCTAACATGCATAAATTATATTCTAATTTTATCCGATCCACAAATTAGGGGAATTTTATATCTTTCTTTCGGAATTAATTGATTTTTTTAATATTCTAAATATTTAATTTTAAATTTTTTAATATCGCTTCTCTACTACATAAATTCTCTTTCATACATATAATGTGGTGTTAATTTTTATAAATCAATATCAATGTGGAACTGATCTTTAAAGATAAGCTCTAATATTGGTCTTTAAGACTAACACCAGCATGTAGTACTGGTTTATGTAAATCAACTCCACAGTAGTACTGGTTTGTAAAAATCAACACAACTGTGGAGCTAATCATTAAAGAGCAACATGTTAGAGCTAGTCTTTAAAGATTAGCACCAACACATGATGCTGGTTTACGCAAACCAGCACCACACAAACCTGCACCACGTGTTGGTGTTGGTCTTAAAGGCCAACACGTTGGAGCTGGTCTTTAAAGATCAACTCCATAGTAGTGCTGATCTTTAAAAGATCAGCTTCATAGTGGTGCTGATTTTTACAAACTAGCATTGCGTGCTGATTTTTAAAGATTAACTCCACATTGCATGCAGGAGAGAGACTGCATGCATGAGGGAGAAAAAAATAGGGATTAAAAAATTTGAATCTAAGGCTGCAACATTTGGCCATATCAATATAAGGGTGTGTGTATATATATATAATCGAGTTCCAATCTATTTTACACCAAACACCTAATTGAAGGACATGAATATGAATGTCAAATAAGCCAAAGAAACGCCTTCGTTTGGCAGCAAAATTCTAGCACTCAGAGTTCCTGACAGGCCAATGAAATAAGAACCAAAAGAAAATTAGAAGTTTGACAACTAGATAAGCAGCTAGACAAGTGCAAGTTTCACACCATATAATGGCAATTTCAAGTTTGCATAGAAAGCAGGGAATCCATCATTTAAGAACCTAAAAGGGTTCCTAATCACCATACAAGCCACTGAAGCAATTCATGCATCTCTACTATGAGCGTAAGGGAAAATGAGATAATCTGGTACAGAGCAATTTAAATTGTTTAATCTTTAGGATTGTATCCAACTCATTGTATGGACAGATTGTGAGTAAAAAGGTCTTTTCTATATACATATTAGCAGAATTAAGTATCACTTCCTCACAAAGATCTCTAAATTGGATTTTTTATAGCTTATGAAGGCTTTAATACAGATCCTGTATTGCTCAAGTTTCCCTTCGAAGTCCCCTAGAATAACATTATTCTCCAGGCTAGTTGGCTTTTCATGAGCTATAGGTCACCCATGTGCAGATATCAGTAGTATTTCAATAGTAAATCCCAACTTTGCTAGTTTAAGCTCAGATTGATGGGTACATTGCAAAATGAATTCTATGCTAAAGGACAAATTATAAGACTACTATACAAATGCTACATAATAATTCAGCAACTAAAGCTAAATCTATCAATAGCCTTACGGTGCAAAAGATTGTAGACTAACTCAATCATGCTAAGATCCAAGTGGCAAGTAGAGTGTGCATACTCATTAATAACACAATACAACACAATAAATTGTTTTACTTAACAAAAAAGAATCAAAGAAATCACTGCTAAAGGCACATACTCATAACAAAATATAAAGAAAAAGAGGATCAGTACTTGCTCACTTGCATCATCACAAATAACAATCTCAGATACCTATAGGAACTATCAAATGCAAATATGAATCCTTTCTTAAAATGGTAACATGACTATGCTGTATTATACACCTGTCTATATAGTACTTACTGACTGATCATTTTGAGACCAAGAACACTTCTGGCTTCTTTGGTTTGCTTGGTGTGTTGGGTTTTGAAGAATTGCCCAGGGAAGTTCCTGGTTTTTCCACTCTTCTTGCAGTATTATCCAGCTGAATCAAGCTCCGGGAAGCCAAAATAGCCTGTGATAACAGATCATGCGATGCCCGAGCATATACACACCGGACTGCCATGGATGCTGCATCCCTCACTTCCTGGGAATTGAGAGGTGCAAGAAGACAGTGACCCAAAATCCTCAGCACCGGCTGCAAAAGCTCCCAAGGGAGAGGCACTCTAGAACCCCTCCTCAGAACACTACCATCTTCCTCTTCCCTGTTATAGAGGTTGCCATTATGCCTATCCTGGATATTTAGTCTCCGAATCTCCTCCACAGTGCCTCCCACCAATCCGTTGTCCTCGGCAAAAATCCTAACCTGGGGGGAGGAGGAGGAGGACGATGACAGGGAGGAGGAACAACTCAACGGCGGCTTCAAGTAGCCATCATTGAGATCGAAGCGGCAAGAGCAATCCTGGCCAGCCCATCCAGCAACAAACTCGCAAAAATCAATCTTTGAGCGACTGGGCATGGAGGAGATCTTCTTGTAATAGGAATCGAGAGCCACTGCGACAATGCACGCACGCTTGGTGGACTTTACAGCAATCTGGGGTTCTAGAGGAAGGGAGAGGACGCCAACGGAGGGACGTTTTGGCGGCACGGCGGTGGGCTGGCGGGCGGAGGGGCGGGGTGTGTGGTAGAGGGAGGGGAGGGAGAGATCGGGAATGGAAACAAGAACGGGCTTTCCACCGCGGGCTTGTACCTCGGCGGCATATACGGAGAGGAGGACGGCCTCAAAACCGGACAAGGACGGCGGATTGGAAGAAGAGAACGAGACAATGCGGGAGAGGTAGAGGCCGGCGAGTAGAGGCACGAAGGAAAGGGCGACGAGGCGGAGATCGGGGTCTGATGACTGGAAAGTATCGTACAGCCACTGGCAGAGTAGGTCGTCTCCGGATCCCGAGGAGGAGGCGGATAGCGCAACGGAGAGCGCGGCGTACGCGGCGGGGGCACCGAGGAGGGAGAGGGCGGGGCGGTCAGAGTCCGCCAGCGAGGCAAGATCGGGCAAGTGAAGCAGAGATACCAGTTCAAGGATCCGGGATCGTGCTTTGGAGATGGATTCCCACCACGATTGCATCGCATCCGGTCCGGCGGCGCCGCCAGCGACGCCGCTAGGGTTCGACAAGGGATTATCGGTCAGGTCCACTGCAATCGAAGTGCTGGCCGTGGAAGAGGAGGAGGGGGATCCAACGGTCGGCATCGGAGAGTCCCGGCGGCGAGCGATCTAGCTGGCCTCCGCTATCGTCGTCGGCGAGGGAAATAGAATTAAAAGATAGGTAAAGCGATCTAAATCCACGTGCGCCGCGCCTGATGACCAGAATTGACTTGGTTGTTTTGTCTCTATTTTAATAAATTTTTAAAAGCAAAGTATTTTAAAATAATAGTATAAGGAAAATAGAATTACAATGGCGAGTACTGTTTGCACACCTCGTGTGTATTCGAAATTTGTTTAGATTTGAATTTTTAAAATTTGAATACGGTAATTTAATCTTTAAATTTTAATAAAAATAAAATTTTATTAGCATAACTAAAGTTTAAACACCAGTCACAATCTCATTCACCGGCTAACTTAATTGTTAAAATGATTTCATTTCTACCACTACTAAAAATCTGAAAGTGAATTTTGATACAGTAATTCCAACTCCTCAAAAATATAATGTATTTGGATGAAATTAAAATTTTCATGGCCTTCGTTCCACCACTCACCATTCTACCATATTAAAATGTATATTCAAATCACGCACCAAAAAATTAAAAAAATATATAAAAATCTCAACTAAATATATATATTAAAATTAAGATATGACATCATTACACCGAGATTGAAGGGCTTGGTTATACTTATAAAAGTTTTGAAAATACAATGGTATTAATTTGAATCGAATCATAAGTCTAATGTCACAGATATTGATTTGAATCGAATCATAAGTCTAATGTCACATGTGAGTTTTAACCAAAATTCACTAATAAAATTATATATATTTAAATCAATCTAAATAAAACTCAATGCACTCTTAAGTACCTCTTAAGTCTCACCATATAATCAAACTTTAATTTAACATAAATTACTATAATTTAATATAATTTTATTACAATTCACTATTAGATTTAGGTTTATTATATTCATTCAACAACAATATTATTGTGTTTCTAAGTCTCACCTGACTATGACTCTATGCCTAAAAGTTTAAAATTTGGACACTATATGACTATACATTTTATCTAAAGCTCATTAACGATCTTAACCACATTAAAATCAATCCAAATTAAGATCAACATACTCCAAGGAGCTTCTTGAGTCTCATCATATCCAAAATTTAAATTTCTTTGAGTATGTACGACTATTAGTGAGTTTTAGTTAAAACTCATTAATGATGATGTAATATTCATATTTAAAATTTTTAGAAATCATTAGAGTAAGAGAGTTCCTATAACATACTATTGTTGTTGAATAAATATGATATATTTAAGTTTAATAATGACTTTATGCCAAACAAACATAAAACTGCCTAAATTTTAAAAACTCACCACATGATATTTAAGATGTTGAATTAACATTTAAAGGCATAATGAAACTTAAGAGGCTCCTAAGAATGGATTGGCTGAGGTTTGGATCGATTCTAATATTCATAAGTTATTAGTGAGTTTTAGTTAAAACTCACTAACGATCATAAAAAAATCACTAACGGTCGTATAGTATCTAGATTCTAAATTTTTAAATATCGTCAAAGTCAAGAGAGATCCTAAAGGATACATTAGTGTTACTTTGTGTTAAAATTATATAAAATTATCTAAATATTAAAAATTTACAACATGCTATCTAAGCTACGGAATTAAAATTTGAGGCCATAATGAGACTAGAGCCTCCTAAGAGTGGATTGATTCATTTGTTCCTAAGGTCACCGATAAATTTTTACCAAAACTCACTTATGGTCATATAATTTAGGTATAGTTAGAATCAAGAGACTTTTAGAATGCATTGGTGTTATTGTTGAGGGAATATGGTATGCTCAAGTCTATCAATAAATTTATGTCAAAATTATATAAAATGGCCTAGATTTCAAAAACTCGCAATAAGTTATCTAAGATAATATGTTATCTAAGATGTGGAATTAATGTTTGAGCGCATAATGAGATTAAGAGGCTTTTAAAAGTACATTAGTCCTAATTTAATTTGATTTTGAAGTAGCATAGAAATTAGGACATTAGTTTGTTTTGATCAAAACTCACTAAAAATCATACAATGTCAAAATTTTGATTATGATTAGAGTCAAGAGTGTTTAATGAACACATTGACATTGTTAAGTAAATATGTTATATCTAAATCTAATATTTTTATTTTAATATTTAATAAAGAAATTTATGGTGGAATGCTTATTTCAAGAAATAATTTTTTCCATTTAATTATTTTCGTATTCTAAGGAAGACGCCTCGATTAAATATCATATTTATTGATAAAATTTAAATTGAGATAAATAAAGCAAATGATTTAGTCAGGTCAGATTGATTGAATACATTAAGTGAGCTAGTCAAATCGTCGCACCAAGTAGGTCACACAGGGTAAATTGGCTTTGTATGAATAGAAAAGTTGGCCAAGTCTAATAGACCAACTAAATAAATGTATCGAATAAATGAGATAGACTAGGTATTTATCCTTTACATTCAAAAACTGAGCCAAAAAAACCACTTGACACAAAATTTACTTGATAACATAATAGACCTTATGATAAGTCTCTTTAACATAAATCAAAGATGATACTCTACTCGCTCGAGTCACTTAAGTTGATCGTGTGCCATTTGAAAAAGCCCGGCATGGACAAGCAAAATATTTCAATTTGAGTCAAAGACACAAGGCTAGCATCAATCCTACAGATGGATACATATGGAGCACGGTGGCAAAAGGATGATCCTACACACATAGGCATCTTTGTCAATCATCTTTACACATCTAACTCCATCCAAATATTTCTTTTCCTTCTTCGCCTCCCCCTCTACCCTATCCTCCCCTCCTCTTCCTAT
Source organism: Kaempferia galanga (assembly GCA_037974795.1). Classification (NCBI taxonomy): domain Eukaryota; kingdom Viridiplantae; phylum Streptophyta; class Magnoliopsida; order Zingiberales; family Zingiberaceae; genus Kaempferia; species Kaempferia galanga. Next base: position 1,210,041 of record JBBPFP010000106.1, on the reverse strand, counting down.
CCTCCCAAGTAATCACAGGGAATTATCGATAAGCTCCTAATAAAGTAACAAACAACTCATCCAACTCCAATGCCAAAAAAACAACAAACGGCCAACAGTTGCTATATACCAATCCATCATGCTCCTCCAGCTCTGGCAAGAGACAAAGCTAAATGAAGTTCTGTTGGCTACAAAAGGTTGAGAATACAAAAACTAATTTAACTTTGTTGGATTGATTTTTGGCTCATTTCTGGTCCAATTGAGTCAGCTAGTCCTGTTTGGAATTAAAGCAACTATAAGATAAATGTGATGTCGTAGTTAGATAAGATGTAAAGCTCCACTTTCACCAAGTGGGAGACAGGATAAGAACAGTCTTCCCCTGTGTTTGGACCCTTGCAAAAACCCTTGGATTAACTAACCAGAAGGTTGGCGTATTATTGCAGAAGAGACACAAGTTGAGCAATGGTGATCAACTTTTGCAGGCTTTTGACCTTTTGGTTTGGCAAGAACAAAAACTTGGTGGGCTTCAGAGAGTGACATTTCGTCTTCTTCCAGTTATTGTTAGCTACCAGCCTGTAAACACCAGGAGTATGAGAAGTGGGCCATGTCAATTTATGCAAAAACAGTGTGATAGGTTTTGCAATCTATTTAGGAGTTTAATGTAATTGAACTTCAGAAGCAAGCAATTATTGTTTTTGTAAGCATAGGATTAGATGAACAGTTGAAGACTTGATTATAATTTACCAAACAAGCTAAAAAAACATTTGGAAACAAAGCCTCCGATCTCTGAATAACTTATTCACCTAATAAGATTTAAGTTAGATAATTTGTTATGACCACCAAAACAAAAAAAATATACTAAAAAATCTCTTGTTTGAATTTGCATCAGGTCTACTGTCACACAACTTTGTAACGAACTGTGTGACCTACCCCATACACATCTTGCACATGTACACAGTTAGGAGCCTTAGAGAACTATAGCCCTTTTACTCTACCTATTGTCATTTTTTTCATACTTAACTAGGTTGATCAGTCTTTCAATGAAATCGTCAAGTGACTTGTAAGCATAAGACACTAAATACTGATAGTGATTTTCAAGAGTGTAAATAGCCATATCTTCTCAAGGTTTTACAGAAACTACAAACATTGCAAAGATACTTGACATCTAGAACAAGAAAAAAATTACAAGAACAATTTCTTTAGATACAATAAATGCTAAGAATTGATCTAAACGAAATGAGCACTGAGTTGCTCCTGTCCTTTCTTTCCTAGTTGCTAATACCAAATACAGATGGAAGGATTCAGACAACCAATTCAGCTCTGAACCAAAGGACCTTATTCCATTAAACTAAACTAACAACAGATTTATCTGCTATTCCAAAATTTGGGTGGAATTCACAGTGACTGCCAAATGTTCAGGGAATACAAATAACAGTAATTACTCTTCAAGAGGCATATTTATGAACTGACAACACCATTGGAACAGGCCTTCATTTCAGCATGATAAGAGTTGACAGTGCAACCCACTTTTGTGTTTGAACACCACTAAAGCCTCTCAACAACACCAAAGATTCTACCACAGCTCCACTAAACATTAGAGGAACTACATGGACAAACCCTTAAAAGCCACGCCACAGAAGTGCAACTCTACATTCCAGACCCATTGTGCAACCTTTTTTTATTCCAAAATATCTTAGGATAAGAAATTGTGATTTTTATCATGGAAAAAGTTGTCCCTTCTTTGGAGAAAAGCAATGCAGCCATTTCAGGTTGCTCTATGCAAAAAAAGCTTGAAGAAGCCTAATGTAGTAGTTGGCAGTTCAGAAATAAGAAGACTCAAGAAAATAAGAAACCAAGTCTACAGCAAACACACGGCGAGAAGTTGTAGTATGTTACAGTGATCCTCCTCAGTGTTTCCCATGGAAGACGCCTTTTCGGACGAAGGAATTCTTGGGCTTCGGTATCTCGTGGATGTCCATCACCTGAATCGTTCGTTGCTTTTTGGCTACCAACCAATTTAAACAACCAAAAAAAAAAACATTTGCATCAAAGCAAAACAAGAAGAAGAAGGCGGAAAATGAGGAAGAAAAGAAGTACCATTCTGTGCTTCAAGATAGTTCTCATGGAGTCTTTTCCTGGCAGAAGCCAGCTTCTCCGCGTCAGGGGAGTTGTCCCTCTGTTCCTTCACCTTCTGTTAGAAATTAAAATGGCACGGATTACAAGGAACAATCTTGTCTGAGAATTAAAATGGGCTGACAAAAAGCTAATCTCTTTACAGCTAGAGAAGCTGAGGATAGTGGGCGGGTGGAACTGCCATTGTATCTTGCTGGATTTTGGGCGGATTTTTTCGCCTTTGTCTCTATAGGTTCTGAGCTGTAGCACTCCGTGTTCAAGTACCCAACAGCTTCAAACCATATTTGATGATCATACAATAAGAATTTTCTCAGAGAAAAGGGGAAAAAACTTCTTTTTTTTCTTTTTGCAACACTAACCATTTGAATTAGGTGAATTTCCAAACTCTGGAATCTGCAATCGGTATATAACAAAAGTTTACCAACCAATTCCAACAAAATAAGTAGAGAAACTCAAACGATTAGGGATTGGTGAGAAGAAGCAGGATGCTTAATACTTGGTTGCCATTTTGAGAATTCCTTCCATGTATCTGCTGTGGAGAGTCTCCATTGGCTGCGATCCACATAATTTCGTAATTAGATACATTGAGAGAATCATATGAACAAAGAGAATTCTTTTTCCACTTTATTTCCCATTATTCTTGATTGATTTTGACTGGGACTAAAAGTTTACAGATGATTGCTGGCGAAGCAGTGTCGTTTGTGGAATTGGATTTCGCCCACTCGTCCACAAGATCTTTCCACTTCCTGTGATTTAAAATCAAAGATGAGAATCCGATGCTTCTATTTTAATACAAAAAAAGAAGAAGAAAAACTATTTCTTTTCTGTTATTAATGTTGATCACAGCATCACCTAACAAGTTGCTTCACCAGTTGCCGGACCTCATTGGAAGGATGCTTCCGGTGATTATTCACGTGCCTTCCGATGTCCGTTTCCTGTGAAGAAATAAGAACTGAGAACTTTGTGTCGAATTGTCTTGGAAGAATGAAGTAAACTTCATCAAAAAGAAGTATTTTTGGGACAAATGCGCCACTTTGAGAGTTTTGAATGTGATATCCATGTCAGCGAGATTCTGCAGCAAGCTAACCAGAGAATCCTCCGGCTGTTCCGGCAACCAAACAGTTAATCCCAGGAAAATTTAGAAAGAACCGATTCATAGATCGAAATTCCGAGGTCAGGAATGGAAGCATACCTGATCGGTATCATCCAAAAACTGTTTGATGGCCAAGATTTTCCTCTTTTCTTCCTCGATCGAATGACCATAACTCCTAGGAACATCTTCCTCTTGCTCCTCCTCCTTCTCGCCCACCTCCACGGCGTTATTCATAGACTCTGGAGACGGCGTGGGGGACGTCCCCTCCCCGGCCCCTATCCTCTTCTCCCACGGACTACTTCTCCCCCTCGCCTCCTCCCTCTTCAGCGCCACGGGACTGCCGCTGCGGCCGCCGGAGGAACCGCAGTTCCCGCACCGCCCATCGGCGGCGTAGAGCCGCTGCACGATCCCATCTCTCCTCGCGCGCAGCTCCTCCCCGTGCTCACCCGCCGCGACGGAGATGGCGGCGTCGATCAAGGACCACAGATCCACGCCGGCGCCGCGCATCAGCCTCCGCAGGTCGTCCTCTTCCATCTCCACAGGCCGATTCCGCGCCTCAATTCGATTCCCAACTCCTCCCTCTCGCTTCACCAATCCGTCGTTTTCACGCCTATTAACGAAACAACAGCATCGAGCGCATCGGGCAGACGAGCCGCCCGCCGATCCCCACCCCTCGGGCCGCGAATCGTCACCAATCTAGTGGAAATCGCACGCGAATCGCGATTGGGCGGAGGCGATAGGTGGATTCGACGTCGAGCAGCAGCAGGGCGAGGAACTTCGAGAGCCTCTTATTCTCGGCTGCGTATTTGCTGCTGGCTCCTCTTTTCTCGTAAACAATGAAGCGGATTTAATTCCTCGTTCGCCCCACCAACCTCCACGCGATTGGACGCATCCGCGGGCTCAGCTTGGGCCCCGTACCGGGGCCCCCGCACGAGCCAATCACATGGCAGGTGACGCCGAAGGTCCATCGAACTCCAAAAATACGGAATTCTATTGTCATACCGGCGTTTGTGTTTGGGCGACAAGACGGGTTCATAGTTACGAAAGTAAATACGCGAATTACATGAGATTTCTACCTGGCATGTTATTGGTGAAAATACGTGGGCCCAATCCGATCACTTTGCGATCGTTTTCTGACGAAGGCGGATTAGGAGACATGGCGACATTGCGATCACGTGGTGCGACGCGTCCCGAGGATGCAGACAGTGAGCCGGGTTCAGTTGATCCGATGCTAAGGTCGGGTTTGAGCCAGTCTAATCGAAATGAATTTTTCCTGCTTGACCCAATCCTTAAACCATACCCAAAACTATATATTATAGTAATTTTGATTAAAATTATCATAACATTAAATTATTATTATTCAAACAATTTAACTAATACTAGAATAATTCTAACTAACATTATTTTTGTTTGTTAAAACTATGAATTAGTCTAATGAAATTGAATATTATTTCGGATAAAAAATTAAAATAGAGCACCTTTTTTTAAAAAAAATTTAAAATATGATGTCATAT
>JBBPFP010000106.1:1091667-1106164 GCA_037974795.1 Kaempferia galanga | reverse complement strand
GCTAGTTCTCATAATTATATCCATACCCTCAAATATTAATTCAACATAATATATTGAGAACAATTTTGAACTCAAATTGAATTTTTCCAATATATCCATGTTTAAATATTATTGCCCTCAATATATTGTGTCAAATTGACATATGAGGGCATGGTATAATCAAGAGAATTATCTGAATACATAGGAACTAGTTTCATATAAATCCGAAGTTGTTTGATCCATCAATCGATTTTTCCTAAAATTGATTTTGAAAAATAAATAAATAAAATTCATTCGACTGATAAAAAAATCAGTCGACTGATAGAGGTAAAATTGGAAATTAGTATGTGATTTTGTAATTTTGAAACTTTCCTACAAATAAATTTGTTAATTTCCGAAAGTTATCTATGTGGTTCGGTAAAAAGCCAAACAATCAAACAAGCTTTAATTGAGAGCTCAATAATATCTAAACGAACCAAGCTCAAGCCAAGCTTCAAACAGGCTGAAGTTCATAAAAAAATAAATCATACCAAGCTTAAACAATCATTTCAAAGGCTTAATTCATTTTAATATTAACTCGATTTAGCTTGGTTAGTTTATTAAATAAGTTTGAACACTTTAAAATTCAGTTCAACTCAGCTTATTTACAACCCTAAGGGTAAGAGGGATAGGGATATTTCTCTAAATATCCCCTCACCATTCACCTCAAATATTTTTCATGGTAAGGAATAGGGTTGAAAATATTTAGAATTTACTTGGCATAAAATTTTACCCGATAATATCTCTCTTTTATTTAGAAAAAAAATTAAAAAAAATAAATCTGAGTTGTAGATGGGTCTTCTCATGCAAGAGCAGATCCTCTAGTCCACAATTCTTATCCATATCAGGAGGAGTCATTAGATCAGATCAAAAAGAATTAATATATGAATTTTTTATCTAATTCAACGACCCTAATCAAGAAGGTATACAATTTAATTGTATACCGATCCTGTCGGTTCTCATGGACTTATGCAATAGCGGCAGCAGGTGAATCCTCCCACTCGTCCACACTGCTGCGGCAGTATGTATATATTTATTATTATTATTATTATTATTATTATTATTAATGTTTCTAAATTAATAAAATAATAATGGGACATAAATGTTTAATTGATAAAATATTTAATTATAAAATTTCAAATATTTAAAAATAAGATATTTGATAAGGAAGAACATAAATATTTGTTTAGAGAAATATTTAATTATGAAATGATGTAGATATGAGAATAATCAATATTTGAGAGAAATATTTAATATGACTAATGCCTCAAAGACGCCGTGGCAAGAGGGTTGCTGTCTTGGTTCACGCAGCAAGCAACCACAATATTTTTTGCTTGTTTAAATAACATTGGCGACTAAAGCATTCAAATCAATTACCAACAGAACTTCAATAGAAATTGAACATAAACGAACCAAATAACATTGAACCGACGATCAACTTCACATAAATTTTTCATTAGCGGCGAACCCAAAAGTCTAGCATCCCATAATCAAACGCCCAAATTCAAAATAGATTTAATAGATGACAGAATAACACGATATTTCTCCCTTTTGACACAAATTTGCAGGTTAAAATATCCATAAGACGAAAAGGACAAATAAAATCTCCATTTTAACGATTTCCAACGGGACGCAGCTACGTGAGTGCAACACTCAAGTTTATACAACATAAAGATTAATTATCATCAGACGTCCCGAAACCAGGGAAATAGGGAATATTCATTGTGTTCACTTGCATATTAAACTGCACGTTATTGCTTTAGCGTGATAGTGAGGTATATGACGTATATCCAGTATCAATTTATTTCGGTCCTGCAACTGCAACTGATATAATGCAAAATAAGAAATTAACTATGCACCAGGAGAAACAGATCAGACGATGGGATATTGAGATCTAACCATAAATTTCCCCTGAATCAACGGAAAGTGCAACTAAGTTATTTTTGTCTAATCTCAGATAGCAAAGAAGGGGTTCACAACTTTGATTTGCTACAAAGTCTTGCTCTGAGCTCTGTTGCAACTGCATCAATAAACTCTTGCGTGTTCAAATACATATCTCGAGTAACCCTGAAAGAAAAAGGAGCAAATTCAGCATTATCAATCTGTTTCAAAGTAATTTTACTTCAAAAACTGTTGCAATTATGAGTGTAATACTTGGGTCCATGAACAAGAAGAGCAAGATCTTTAGTCATTTTCCCAGATTCAACAACCCCAATGCAAGAGGTCTCAAGTTTTTGTGTGAAATCGAGCAATGCAGCATTATTATCTAGCTTTGCCCTGTTAGAAAATCAACCAAATCTTGTCAGAGATCCTTATGGGATATAGCATTATTGCTAATGAAGTAGACATGACCCATGGATAACCGAAAAGATTTAAGACTAATTGTTGTGATATAGCTAGTGTCCACATAAATCTGATTAGCAAAGGTAAACTACTTAAAGATAAATGATTTGATTGCATGTAGTTGTCAAATGAACATTTATAGTTTATGTTTCTAATGACACAGTTATCTCCTTCGCATAGAAAAGAGAAGAAAAGAGACTTGCACACCTGTGAGCAAGCCCTCGTGTCCATGCATAAATTGAAGCAATGCTGTTTGTGCTGGTTTCTCCCCCTTTCTGGTGTACCCGAAAGTGACGAGTAACAGTGCCATGTGCAGCTTCGGCCTCAATAGTTTTCCCATCCGGGCACATCTGAATTTAGAAAAACTGCTAGATGTTATTCGATTCTTCTTTATTAAGAGTTCTATACATCTTCCTGTTAATAAATCTACTGTATAGGTGATGCTTCAAATTATTTTAAATGCAAAAAACTAATAGTCAAATAATCAACTGTAGCAATAAAACTATATAGTTGTCGTATAAATACCAGCACTGACGTCATCAATCCCAGGGACCCAAAACCTGCAGAAAAAGAATCAAGTTTATTTCCCATTAGAAGTTTAGAACCCAAGTGCCATTTGCAGAGAGAATGTATTTAAGCAGTTCAAGTAATTATGAAGTATTTTCCATAATCTAGTTAAGCAAAAAAAGAAAGTTTCTCAAGAAATAGTGGGTGTTCCTACCTTGAGCCAAGAAATCACTTTGCACATCTCCATCATAGTTCTTACAAGCCCATACATAACCACCTTCACTCTTAAGAGCATAAGCAACCATATCATCTATCAAGCGATGTTCATACCTGCAAATGATTTTATCTGAATGAACTCTTTATAAAGATGAGTTACCAAAGCCATATCTATAACTAACCATATTTCTGCAGCCTCAAACTTGGATTTCCATTGAGCCTCATACACCTCTTGAAATATGTCCATAAACCTGTGTTGCAAGAATGTTTAGGCCAACAAACTTCACAAACATCAAATTATCATAGTATTGCAGGAGCAACAACCTCATACCTTCCATCATACTTTTTGAGAATTGTGTTCTTAGTGCTAAGGTAAAGTGGCCACCTTTTCTGGTAAGCTGTGTTCATTGAAGCCTCAGCAAAAGCACGAATTGACTATACAATTCATGAAAGATGAGGAATCAGAATATACTTAAACTCATACATAAAGATGCAAAAATTTGTAGCTATGATATATTACCTCATCAGTATTGTACATAGACAATGCCACTCCACCAGCACCTGTGAACTTGAACACTTCTAGCTCAATTTGCTCCTCTTTTCCCTCTGGGAAAAATAAAAGAAACAATGAAGCAGAGTCCAGAAACATGTACATAAATGAATTAATATTATAGTCAGATAGATGTGGCATCTCCTATTTGTATGGTCAACTGCTTGTTTGGATTGCCCAAGTGAATCAAAACAAAGAAGGTTGTTCCTATACCAAGTATATGAATCCACCACAATGAATTGGAAGGACAAATATTTATAAGTGATTTTGATGCCAAGTTATACTTAGCATTAGGGGTATAAACTGTAAATGAGCCGAGCAAAAATGTTTTATGCTGAAAATATTCCGAACAAAAAAATTAATGCAAAGAGCATTAATCATTTCCTAAACTACATTAACAAGAAGTAAATGAGAAATTCCTACACTAAGACCAATAGGCATAAATAACATTGAATTCATCTGCAAAGGCAAAAATTACGAACTGGATTCAAGAGGATGTTAATAATCTGAATTCGGTAATGTATAGTATAACAATTCCTGATGAATCCAGTGCCTGCAGGTAACTTTTTGGGTTCCAGAGGTGAGTGAACATTTTTTATTCTAAAAGAGGAATAACTGTCTCGTGGTCAAGGGAAGAGGTCAAGACCACCCAATTGTTAACCACACTCTTGCCATACGAGAAGCACCACTGGTAACCAACTGGTATGGTGCTACATGCCTTCATAATTCCAACTCATAAAGGATTGTTGAAAAAAGGATCTGAAAAAAGAACCGAGCTGAGCTTGACCAAGTGCAAGCAAAATTCTAGATTTTAATTGAACTCACTTGCTAACATCATTAATAAATAAAACTAGTATAGTTTTTCCAATTTTTTTTACATTTGATAGAAAATTCATATAGTATTATATTTTTAATGTATTTGAATTAAAAATAATTAACAGCATAATCAATATTGATATAAATTAATAATATGTTTGTTAACAAATTATTCACAAGCTTTGTTAATGAACATTAACAAGCTAAGCTCATTATATAATATACTTTATACTATTAAATTGATATAAACAAGCTCTTGTCAAACTAAGTAGTAAGCTTGTTCATTAATATTCTATTCATTTACAATCTTGCCTGGCATGTATTGACTGAAGAACTAATTCATTGTTTAGGACATTCAACAATGAAGTCATTTGAATATACCAAATATCAATTTCAGCTTGCCAGGTCCTTTAATAACTGTGTCAGTGGCTCGGTATTGATCACCAAAAGCATGCCTTCCAATGCATATGGGCTTTGACCACCCTATCATGGTACAATGAATGAGGGTGAAGTAGATAAATAATGAAGAGGAAAGCAAGATGCAGAATCTAGGTATATACTAGAAGTATGCAATTCATTTTGGTATGTACCTGACACAAGCCTCGGTATATTTCTGCATATAATCGGCTCTCTAAATACAGTCCCTTGAAAAGGAAAAAAAGGAGGAGCAAAAGGAAGAACAGTTAGACAAAAGTTCATGAATATTACACTTTTAGTGTACATTGAGCTTCAAGAAGCCAACTCGTCATACCATTCAAAATGTTTCTAATGGTTCCATTTGGACTTTTCCACATTGCTTTCAAGTTGAACTCCTTAACACGAGTTTCATCTGTAAGATAAAATTTGTGATGCAAAACATCAAATTCAAATGTGTCTGAAAATAGAATCTCATATCAGAATTGTATCATTTGCACTATACCTGGAGTAATAGTTGCACATTTTATTGCCACATTATATCTGAAACAAGAATAAGTATTAAGTGGATGTTACAAGGCATATACCACTTCTAAGTAGAGTCAAGTAAAATGTTTGCATTGGATATGGGAAATAAGAGATTAGTAGACATGCCAACTAGGACTATATTCGGAATTATAGAAAAGTAGGTGATGAAGCTAAAGTATGATTTTCACTTTATGATTCAGAACAATCTCAGTGATGTTTACTTTAGAGTAGCTTCTGCACTTTCTACTGTAACTCTATCATTTGTAGCATCACGATTTGGAAGGCCTAAGTCAAAGTACTTTATATCCAACTCGAGAAATGGGAAAACAAGCTGCAAAACATATCACGGCATTCAAATAGTGGGATGAAAATAAGTTGAAACAAAAAAAAAAGGCTGAGCAAGTAAGCAGTAAAGAATAGCTGAAAAAATAAGAATCATTCACTTTTTCTTTGATTAGTCTCCAAATTACACGCGTCATCTCATCTCCTGTAGAAGATAACACAATGCAAAGCAATAAATAGCAAGATAGCCTTAAATAATCTCAATGAAATAGAATATAAAAGAATGTTAGCTTGACATATTCTCAACGCTTGATATATTCTTAGCAAATAATCATGCTACATGCAGGAACATCCATTTTCAATTTTTTGCTGACATGAAGAGAGAGGTATGGATAAATAAGAGAGAACTAAGAACAAAAATATGAAACAGTATTATTGGATAATATAACGAAAAAGCAATGGCAAACTAAATTTGAGCAAGAAAATAAGAGGGGAGGTCATAATAAAGAAAAGAAAAACTAAATAGTTGATGGTGATATCAAGTGATGTGCTAGAACATAATAAAGTGGATTCAATGGTGAATCAGGCCAGTTAGGTTTGAGAGATGCAGTTTGAAAGTTTTATATAAACTATTCAAGAATAAACATAAAGCTACACCCTATCTTTTAACCACAAAAAGAGAATTTATGAAGATATAAGATGTCAAGACTATCAAATAGAAAGGACCAACCTATTAGGTGAAAATGCTTAGCTTTTTTACTATAAGCTACAGATAAAAACCCCCCAAGCGATATGTTTATTCATCAATTGATACGTAACTTTAATTTACTGAATTAAAGAACACATTGGCATTTGCACTAAAAACGGAAGTTGTCGACTGAGGTAGGGATGATTAACTGCATACATTTTTGCCTAGGTGGATATGAAGTGACCAATCATTGAGTTCTAGCTCTATGAAATAAGTATCCGTAAGCATGAAGAGAGAAATTTATTGGGTTTTTTTTTCTCCAATAGGTTTTTAGGTGAAGACTCCTAGATATCTTTCCCTTTTCATAATTTGATTCACCTCATGTAGTTATGCTGCCTAAAGGACTTTTAGTGCGTCCATACCATTTCACATTCCACAGTTTTTCTCTCTTTTATCCTAGGAGAGATATAACTAGATATTCATGAATGAAAGTATTTACAGGAAACATCCACCAAAAGTATCTTGTCACCCTTACCAGGCATTTTTAAATATAATTAGCAATAGAAGTTTTCTGAAGAAGAACTGACCTTATGACTAATACACAATTCTTACAAAGGCACACATATAAGATTCTATACTTTCAAATTTTTTATCTTCAATATATTTTCTAATATTTCTTCCATCTGAATATTAGATCCGAGGTTGTCTTATACCATATGCTTACGGGAAGCTTGTATCCATTCACTGTTAAAGGTAAACGAATTTGAGAATTCTAAATGATTTGATGGACAACAACATACATCTAATTTCTAAATCTTGTGACTTGTCAATGGTTTCAACTTACAATGGAAAGCCTTAAAAGGTGCATGAATCATTAGTTCAATAATCTCAAGACGTAATGCAAAAGCATTCAGCATATCAAACTGTGACCTGCAATGTATACTCCTATTGTAAAACATGCTAAGAGCTCTTATCTTAGAAATGTGTTATGCTTCCTTTGACCAAAATTTTTCTTCCTTTCTTCCATAGGAAGCACATATGCCAACATGTTCGATATAAGTCCAGCTTACTCCAATGCATTTCAATACCAATCAATTTCTAAAGATGATGCGGTCGTGCTTCACTAGATGAACAGGGGAGTGACTTTCTCTCATTTCTTTGCTTAAAAAAAAGAGAAGGAAATCACTTCATACCTAATAATTGAATCTTCATAAAGTTTACCGAATTCAGAATAATATTGTTCAAATTCCTATTGTATAGGGTTTCCGATAAATTAAACAAAAAATCATCGCCGTTTTCACTACCAAGAAAAAAAAAATCTAACAACCAATCGATAGCCAAATCAGTGGTAGAAAGAGATTATCGACTTGGGTGAACGAATGGGAAACGGCAGAAGAAGAAGAAGATCTCGGGAAGCAAGGGGATTCAAGGTCCTGCTCACCGTCCATCTCTACGATGGGGTTGGCGACTTTGATCTTGCGGAGATCCATGCCTATATCGACGGAGACGAGCGCGTCGAAGCGGGGAAGATCTGATCGACGAACAGAAGCGAAGCGAAAAATTAGGGAGACGTCAGACGTCTAAGGAAGGTCGATTCGCCGATGAGACCGTCAGCGGTGAGGTCACCTCGTTTTTCTGAGTGGGGCCAGTAACTGATGCTGCTTGTTACGTCGTCTTAGGTGACGTCACCCATTACAGTCTGCCGTAGGCCGTCTGGTGCGCGGTGTGTAGGCAAGGGCCATGGGCCTCCATTTGCATAGTTCACTCTATTAGGTCGCTTGCTCTTGGGCGACATGCATTATGAAATTTGCGGCTCTGCGTCAACAAGGCATTTCTTTTCAAGTAGATATCTGTGTAATTTTGCACTGTGAATACAATTTTTCACCTAGAAAAAAATTCATGTCAGGCTGTGGCTGTCCCATGGCGCGTTGAAAATTTTACACAATATTTTTCAAGTAGGTTGCAATGCGAATCACGGCATTCGACCGATTGGTTTCCACTTTCTTAAAAGTGTATTAAAGGAAACAAAGGTTGATTATGTTACCTACCGTCAACTGATTAGATAATTGACAATTGAGATAGAATGAAGTGGAAATTTCTCCTCAGTCTCCCTAAAAGTGAAGAGAACGTGTTGATACCACTTGCTGGTGCTTTGGTATGCAAGTTTAACTCCAATCAAAGAGATGACGTATTTGATCAAATATATCCAAGACATGAAACACAACAATCGATATCGCAGGTCTGCGTTTTGGTGATATTATACGATAGTATTAGTTAATTAATTCATTTTAGACTACTATAATTCTATCTCAATAGCTTGTAAACATAGTGTTATTTAGTTCAAGTTATTGGAAATACTATTTTATTTATAATATCATTTTTCTAAGGCGATAAAAAAAATTAACCTTTCTCTTAGATCAATTTGTAATAACGAAACCTTTTTTTTCCCTTTTTACTGGCCGTATCTAAATTATGCACACCAAAAAAAAAACATCGAGATAAGCAATATAAAAAAACACAAAATATGAGTTAAATTAAAATAGAGAAATAAGATTAATTCTAATTTTCCTTTTTGCACAATTTTGATGACCCGGCACGTGTCCAGTTGATGACATGGACACAACCGTTTGATGCTCCTAGTTTTATGATCAGTTAGTGGGCTATGGAGAGATGAATTAATTAAACGGAGCAAGGGAAATATTGTGTCGTGTAAGTTAGGGTAAATCCAGTTAGCCTCTTATTGACTATCCCCTAGAGTGGCTGGTTCGGTCCTACGAAAGTTTCCCACCGACTATCAAGATAAATCGGGAAGCATTCGCGGTGGGGAGCCGAGAAGCCCAGCATCCCTTAGTTACATATCCCATTTGGAGGAAAATTCCTGTAAATACGTCGTAGCTGGGACTTGAACCGTGGGTACCTGAGAGATAACTAAGCACCCTTACATTTTGGGAATACATAAGGTGAGTGTTGAGAGTGATTAATTTTATAAATTGATTTTAAAATTAGTGGATTTTGTTTTTTCTTTTCAAAATTGGTGTTATCGGACGCTGGGTTTGTGACGGACTCCGGGTGCTCTCTTGACCTAGCACCCGATCGTCAACAAGGCACTCGTATGCTGCCGCGCACTGACGTCGCGCGCACTCCCAGACCTAACGCGGGGTAAGCTTCAAGCTACTACAAAGCTGATCTCTCAGTTTAAACATTCATGGTCAACCCATTTGCTTACACTGTGCACACGCAGACATTATAACTCCTCTATGTTTCCATCTTAGAGTTCTTGGGCTAATCAATGATGGAGCACGGAGATGTGAGATTGCTACTGAATCTGCTGTCGCAGGGTGAGCGACAAACGAGGCAGCTCATGGAGGCTTCTACTGCTTCCTCCCCCGCCGTCAATTATGAGGAAAGCAGAGCTCGACTGCAGCAGATAAGATCGAGCTTGGAGAATGCTATTGCCATGGCGAAGCTGATCCCCCAGGGGACGCACCGCCTGATTTCGTCGCCTGTGGCGGCATCTGGTTCCCCGCCGCCGTCCAACAGCAGCAGCCCGAGCCCGAGGAGTGAGAACTCGGAGAGGGTGGTCAAGGAGCATGAACGCAGGGAGATGTGCAAGAAGAAGTGATTTTAGTACTTTAACTGATGATACTAGTAATTTCTCTTGTAAGTTCTAATTAACTTCTCTTTTTGGGTTATTCTTAGGAAAGATTTACCGAAATGGAAGAGACAAGTTCGCGTTGCTGCCGACCGCGGTGGATTGGCCGAGGGATTGGAAGATGGATTTAGCTGGAGGAAGTATGGGCAGAAGGAAATCCTTGGAGCCGTGCATCCAAGGTTGGTTAATTCAGTTCACTCACTTCACCTTGGTCCTGGGGACGGTTGTAACCGTTTGGTATGATTAGGCAACTCAATAGGGCAGCACAGTCAAATTAGTGACTCTGTGTTGACTTCTCAAACATATCAAGATCTTTTTTTTACTTCCTCGTTGATATTTTGCAGAGGCTACTATAAAGATCTTTCTTGAGTACATATTACTTTCAAAAAAATTAACCTTATTTTAAATGATATTTTGCAGAGGCTACTATAGATGCAGTAACCGGAACACCGCCGGCTGCCTTGCTACAAAGCAAGTGCAGAGATCCGACGATGACCCCTGCGTCTTCGATATCACCTACCGCGGCCACCACACTTGCCTGAAGATGCCGCAAGAACCTCCAATTCCTGCACCAGATCCGCTCTATGACACAGGACGCCCTCGTCGTGAGCAGCAGAATCAAACCATGGCCTCTTCCTTCTCCTTCCCTTACAACTCCACCCCAATCACTGGCCCTTCCCCTCAAAATCTCATATTATCATCAACAACAGCCTTAGAGGACAGTGGCTACATGGGGAGCTTCTCTTTACCGTTAACTTCGCCTGCTACTTCCAATTTCTTCCCGTCTCAAGTTGTAGCTCTGAATTCTTCGGAGTCAGAGCTCACCGAGACTGTGTCTGCTGTGGCTTCCACCACCAATTCGCTGAATATAAACGCGAGTTTCACGTTGCATCGTGTGGAGTTTGATCCGGTTTTTCATTCTGGTCCTTCCAACTTTTTTGGATGAAGCAGTGCCGATTAACTTGAAGCGTGTTCTATCTAGTGTTGCTCGTCTGAGCTTTGTGGATTTAATTTTTGACTACTTTAATTGTCGATTGATGTGTGCATTGTTTCTTTTCAGTTTTCTCAAAGTAGATTAATTCTTAAAATGTATGCTGTTACACTGAAGGCTGAAGAACTACCAACTTGTAACGTTAAAATTTGTAGGAGAATGGAAAAGTACGGTATATTGACTTTGGCCAGATTGGGCTGATCTACCAACAGCTGGTGTAGTGGTAAGGAGGACTTCTGACTAAAGATTAAAACTTCAAATCCTGTTGTGAGAAGTTTAATATTGTTAGTTTCTGTCCGGGATAAGAAATAACACAGATCTCATGGTTTACTTATTATAAAATAAAAAAAAAAGATTGAAATGATCTTTATGAGGTCTTTATCTTTTGAAATATCGTTTTGCCACAAAAGACAAAAATTTCATTCTCTTTGTTTTTCAAAATAATTCTGTATAAATATACGGTCTCACATTTCAGCCAACAAAAAAAAAATCTAATATAGTAAAAGACGATTTACTAGCTTTAGTATCTCTATCAATCCATCTCTAATTAATAGAGAGGCAATAAACTATATAGGGTTATTTAGCTATTAATGAAGATACTGAAAAAGGTATGCTTGCCTAATAAATAAATCCAGAAAAGAAAGTATATGGAGAGTTTCAATTTCATCAATACTCTAGGTAAAAAAAAAAATCTAAAACATACTTTATATGTATTAAATGATGTCTAATCAATATTGATTGCAACAAGATCATGAATTTGCTAAGTTGACATGACTTACCTTTAAATTTAAAATTCATTCTATAAAATATGAAATCACTGTCTATTTAAATTTTAGTTGGTGGAAATTAAATTAACTCCAATATAGTATTTTGAAATCAATATATACTACCACCATTAAAATCAATATATACAGAGACTATGTGAGAGTGTAATGAGAGCTAAATATTAAAACAAGGATTGAGACACTTCAATCGGGATTGAGACCCTTTCTATTATCAATTTGATTTGTCTGTGGAAATTTTTCGATCATTCCCAAATTAAACAGTTTAAATGAGATATTTAATGTAAATTAAACAAAAATATATCATTTTTGCTCATTATTTTTTAACATTTGAAAATTAATATTTAATTCAATGTACTTTTTTATAAATGTGTAGGGCAGTGATAGGAGCCTAGCGTGACACGTTATTTCCATTAACCGTCATATTCGCTGTTTTTCTCGCTCCGCCGCTCATGCTGCGTGTTCTGTGTTCGCTGCCTCGAAATCAAAAGGAGAGGCGGTGGCGATGCGGTGGTTTTTGGTTGCAGCGCTTCTCACTCTTCTCACCAGCTCTCAGGTTTGATTTCGAAATGAACTTTCGGTTGTATGTCGTCAGTTTTCTCCGTATTGTTTCCAATTATGTTCTCAGTCGATCTCTTGAGATTTGCTTCTTCATTTGATAGGCTCGCTCTTTCACTAAGCCTTCCTACTGAATGGTTTGCTTGGGCCTTGTTGTTTCTTATTGTTCCGATGCTCATTGATCAGTTAGATGCGCTGATCGCACATTCTTGCAACATCATTAACATTTGCGATGTTCTGGTTACTTGTTGTCCCCTTTTCTCTGACTTCTTTTTGGTGGCGGGTTACTCAGACACATACAGATCGAGGTTTTTTCTCAAATCGTGTAGAACTCCTACTAATTTAATTACTCTTATGTTCGTTGTTTTTGGGTGTTTCGAATCAAGCATTGAGGTGAATCTTGCTGGTTTCTTGTTATCGTAATGGCAAGGTTGATTCCATGTGACATTTTTTCTTTAGCTTAATAGTTTAAGTTTGAAACTCGAGTATTCTTTTTTTTTTACCGTCCTATGGATTGTTCGTAGAAATATTGTTTTAGCTATATATCTATTTTTGAATTTGGATATTTCTTGCTTGATCAACATTTAATCTGATCATATTATAGCGTATTACATTTTGTCTGTTTTAATTTGATTTCCAGGGAGTTTTGACAACACTGCCCCAAAGTAATGGAAATATCAATATGATTATGCTACTGTCCCATTTCTTGCAGAAGTTTTCAAGGTACTCTTTGATTTCTTGTAAACATTTTTTTTCTACTTCTAATATTTGTGTTCCCATATATACATTTCAGCTTTTGATATCCAGTTTCCTTCTATGGAAAGAGTTCAAAGTATCCTCTCCTCCAAGGATGACCACTGAATGGAAGAGTGTTTGGTCATTTCCCATACCTTCTATCATATATCTAGTTCACAACAATATTCAGTTTGCCACTTTGACTTACGTGGATCCATCAACATATCAGATCATGGGTAATCTGAAAATTGTCACAACTGGCCTCTTATTCAGGTATTCTGCAAAGGGAATCCACCACAACATCTAGTTTGTACATTAGGTGTGTAATCAATATAGGAAACTAGTTGATCATATCCATGTTGCCTACTAGCATATTCATTTAAACTGGAACTGCCTCTATCTGTCAACTGTAAAAGAGATTGTATAGAATTTTGTTGACGCCAATGACCAAATTCGAGGACAGTTTTTTTACTATGGAAAGTTTCACATACTATGATGTCTCTAATCAAGAATTTCATTGCTGAAATTAGTGAGCAGTAAAATAAATCATGCTAAGTTCCTTAGAGAGTATTGTTCAACATCTATAGTGTCTGATAATCTTTGCACGTGAGAAAAATCTCATTTAAAGTGTTTACTTAGAACAAAGATTAGATGCAGGCCCTCTTTATCGAGCTTTCATAAAGGGCGTGCACCTTTATTTGAATAACTGGTGCACTAGCATGATGAATAGGTGCACCCAACATGCAACCAGCATGAAAAATGGGTGCACCTGGTTGTGCACCTGAAATTGAAGAAAAAGTACACCCAACATGAAGAACAGACTCACCCTGATATTTGAAGGGTACAAAGAAAGGGCACACCAGTATGAAAATGGGCACGCATGAAATTACGAAAAGGAATTCCCATGATATAAAAGAAATAGGTGCGCATGATATATAGAATGAATGCATATATAAATGTCAAATGGGTGTTCATGAACCCCCTTTGCTGGGAGCTTAGTAAAGGTGGCTTGCACAAGTTTTGTTGTTGCTCAATTTTTTTTATGCTCTAGATTTATGAAATAATTACTGTAAAATCTCCTTTGTGTACCTTAGGTTTTTTCTTAAAAGGAGATTGACAACTTTGCAGTGGATGGCTATTATTCTGTTAACCATTGGAACAGACTATTAGTTCCTTTAGTCTGCATTTATGCTATGCAATTCTGGTGTCAAGCTAAGGTCTGAGTTATATCCAACTCCATGTAAATTAACTACTCGAATTTAGAACATTCGTATTTTGAGCACCTATTCTTGTGATTCTGGTGTCAAGCTATGCAATTCTTGTGTCAATGCAATTCTTGTGAGTCACTATTTTCAGCACCTATACTGGGTTACATGTTTTCACTATTATCTGCTTGGCTTTCTGCACTAGCTGGTGT
>JBBPFP010000106.1:1045754-1061345 GCA_037974795.1 Kaempferia galanga | reverse complement strand
CGGGAAGCGCTCATAATAAGTGGGCTATTAGTTTAGAGTTTTTAGGTCAACTATCTACTAAAAGAAATTTATTTATTAATTCGCAGAAGTTGAGATTCAATTCTTAAATATTTAAGAAATTGAGTAGATGTCTTGCCATATTCATTGGTTAATTCTTTTTCTTTTGGAGTAAAAGGTGATATTGTCATCTCAAAGGTTCAGTATTACTTGTCCCACAGTAAAATATAGATAGGTCAAACATGAGGGTATTTTACCTTAACACAATAACTCTTTATATGAAAGAGATCAAACACTTGATGAAATATTTTTTACTGACAATAAATTGATACCAAAATCTACCGGAGCTGGAGCTAGCAAAGGTACTTAAAAATTTATTGGAGCTAACAAACGTTCCCACTCCCATCTGTTAATTCTCTTTCTTTTGATGCAAGTGAAAGTATCACTGATGAAGCCAAAAAAAAATATCCTTCAGTATAATTGTATCAGCCACAGGGATAGTTTCTCATCGATATGATGCCTTTACCTTAACAGACGACGGTCAATCTTAAACTTATTCTTCGTTAATTAAATCACTCTACAATACCTCTTCAATAATATAATTTAGTTGTTCTCTGCGATAGGATTGATACATGTTACAATCCAACACGATTTGCAACTCCCTGGACAATAATATCTTCTTCTTCCTTCGTCTTATGTTTTTAATTATAAAAAAAATTCTTAATTAATAATATAAAATATAATAAAATTTATTTAAATATTCACGAGGATATAAAAGAGAATTAAATTTAATGGTGTATAAAAATTTATATCGTCACCTCATTAATTTGGTAAAATACTTTTTTTTATTGTTATTGTCTAGTATCTAAGAAAATAGCTTTCTCATTCACTACTTTTAACTCGCATTCTAATTAATGTCAAAAGTAGGATGTGGCCCAAGTCGTAACATGGGCCGGGCCAGTAAATGAGGTTGTCCAGTTTAGCCAGCCCTTCCGCGTCTCATTCTTCCGCCGCCGTCGCCATCCGGGTCCCTTTCTTCAGCGTTTCCCAGTCCGGCGGAGATCTGATAGACGTTCCCGCTTGGCGGAGTCATGGGAAAAGCTTCAAAGGACAAGAGGGTATTCAAATATCTTTGCTCTATGCATTTCCATTTTTTGCTCGTTTGGCTTATTTCTCCTTGTCCTCGTCCGCCGTGTATGTTGCAGGATATCTATTATCGGAAGGCGAAGGAGGAGGGTTGGCGTGCGCGGAGTGCTTTCAAGCTTCTCCAGATCGATGAGGAATTCAACATCTTCGAAGGTGACCGAAAGCTAGTCCATGTTACTGTATTCTTTCAAGTAGCTATTTGTGAAACTCTATTCATCCGTTAAGCTTGTTGTTTGGTTTGTTTGAAGATTTCTGGTTCTGGTTGTTGATCGAAACTTTGTCGAATGCAATCCAAATTTCTTCATTGCTGGAGAAATTTCATGTGACCAAACTGTAGAGTGAAATTTGCAAACAAAGAACACATTATTCAGGCTTATGCTATTGGACAGGAACTTTGGCACGGGCCTTGCCGTTTCTAAAAACAAAAAAGATAGCCACTTCATATTGAAATTGGTTACCCTCTTCCCCACTATTCATGGTCTCAATTGGCTTTCCAAGGTGATGCAGCGGATTCCGTTGATTCACGTACGAATATCAGAAGTGATTTTCTAAATCCTATTGACTCCGCAAAATGCTAGGAGATAGGCAACCAAACTCGACGTTTGGAAAGAAACGGCACGGCATGGCACAAATTTTTATTGAGAAAAAAATTTCCTTTATATCAACCCAAACTATTGTTTATATAAACTCCAAATCCTAAAACACAAAGTAAAGAAAGAAATCCTGAGAGAAAGAAAAAATTCCTAACAGACTTAAAATCTTTAAAATCTTAAACGACTCAAAATCCAAAAATACAAAAGACAGAAATTATTAAAAATATCCTAAATACCAAAAATATCTTACATACTAAAAAAATAAAGAGATTAAAATTTCTCTTCTGTTCCCACATCACAAGGTTAGCGCTTTGAGGTTATTAGCTGAGCAGGGGATTAGAAGTTCATTAGAATTTTATCAATTCAAGGACTTTCTTTTTGCAGCTATTGCTTCTGTCTACGACAACCATTCAAGGGAGTTTTTGTTGTCACAATTATATATTGTGTAGGATGAATATTATACTTGGTATTGTTCAACCGACACGATGGATATAGTAAATTTTGTCTCTCAATAATGAAACATGAAAAATTGCACTGCAAAAAATTTGAATAAATCAACTCATTGAAGAAGAAAGATATTATTAACTGAAAGATAAATTCAAATTATAGTATCTTAATCCCTTCTCCAGATCGAAAATAAGGTCTGATTCTTTGGTAAAAAAAATACTTTTTAGTTCATTCCATAGGAAACTCTGACAATTTTTTTCTAAAAAAATTTGTACAATGTTTAAAATTTCTCCAACAAATTTTCTAAAATATATAACAAATTCTAAAATTTTAAACAACTTAGACAACTTTAAATGATTTTAAATAGGATTTGAAAATCCCAACTACATTACTTAATGTGCCACAAAAATAATTAAGTATTAAAATTGTGAAGTACAATGTTTTTTATTTGGTAAACATATATTACCAGATCAGATTAGGATAAGACATCAGGAAGGTTTGTTTCATCTCACAATTGTCCTTAAGAGACCCAATTGTTTGTTTTGGACCACATTTTCTAGACTTAAATGGTCTGAATCCATTTGCAACGGGGGTCATTGATGATTGAAGAGATTGAGGTTTCTTGTAAAAATGTCCATTAATTGTGGACGTTGAGTTATCCTTACTTCCTTGCCCTTATATTTGACTTGCTGTGAGCATTTTCTGATACTCCCTTCCACGAACAATGGGAAACTATTCTCGGTGGTTTATGAGTGTGGGGGCTCTATCAACAATTTGTGTTTGGGATTGTAATTGACCTCTTTATTTATTGTTATTATCTTTTCATTTATTGACTTAGCTCTTGCAGGAGCCTGTATTTTAGAAAAGATGACTAAGATATCTCTCTATTATTGGATAATACCATTGGGCAAGCAGTGCAAGACACTTGTTATCTGAAATCCTTATTTTTAATATCTTATGCTTGACTTTATCATGGAGAATTCTACATAGCAATGCCACTAATTTGTTATAAAATTACAGAATACAAATGTTAATTGCGATTTGATATCGGTCATTTGGTGTTAGCAACTGAGAAATAGAACTGGTTCAGTTTCAATTTATATATACAATTTTTATTGGGGATTCTGTTTTGAAATAGGATAACACCGTCTCACGGATTGTTTAAGAATTTTTTTTGCACTTTTTATAATTCTTATTTATAATAACAATTCTTAGCTAGTATCGTTTCTGTTGTAGGAGAGAAGCTAAGCAAATACTGGTTTTAGGAAACTAGGAAGTGAATTTTTCAACTCATGCTTTGAAACCTCTATCATTTCTGGTCAATAATTAAAAGGCATTGAATTTTTTTCTCTCAAATAGTTATAAACTGGAAGATTCGGGGTGTTTGGCAAAATGAAAAGAGAGGCCAAAAGAAGATAATTGTGCCTTGGCACTAGGAAAATAAAATTTCATTGTCAATACTGCTGCAATTGTTACCATTGCTGCTTGTAAGGCTTTGATCTATGCAATTATTTCCTATCAGAAGGATTATGATACTTTTGATGTTTATCAGAACTTGTAGCTAATAATTTAGACACTAATTCGATGTATATCATAAAATGAATCTCAGGATCAACAATTTTTTTGTTTTATAAAAATACAAAATTCATAATGTTCAACTCATTTCGTTGTCAGGAGTAAAACGTGTAGTTGATCTCTGTGCTGCTCCTGGTAGCTGGAGTCAGGTATGTTTTAAGATACACCCTCTTGATGACCTTTTCTTCTAGGGAATCGTGCTAATTGGATTGATTTTCTTTTCTTTAACCCATTAATTATTGTTGGTGATGCACAATTGAATGTAATTAACATGTTTGTCCACTTGTATGAATTTTGTCAATATTGACATATTATTTCTTCAATGAACACAGATTGCTATAGTTCTGGTAACTACCATCATGCATAGTCCTCTTTTCCTCATATCTATTTCCTTGGGAACCTTTCCTGCATGCCTTAGAATTTGATCACCTGCACTTAGATAATATGGCAGAATGGTTCACTCAGATAAACATGAATCTCCTGCCTTTTTCTGACTTATGAATCAGGTGCTAAAATCTGGGTTTAAGTTATATTATTCTGTTTATTGTCTGCTTAGTCCAACTTATCTATTTGACTTATGCAACAGCCTACTTCAGATTTTAGATTTGTCATTGGTCTATTGGGATTGGGTAGATAAAGAAGTAAAGTTTAATGTCTGTCCCCCCAAACGTAACTTCACCTGACATAGTGTGCTAAATACTCAATGGGAGTGGAACCTAATAAAAGACAGACAAATTTTTAGCACTCGCCCCTCTTTGTTTCAATGCATTTTTTCTTGTTCTTGTGGCCTCTGCAGCTACACTCCTTAAAGTATGCAGCCCATTTTAGGTATTATTTTATCCTTCTATGTTAACATGTTTTCCAATCCCTAAGTTACTATCCTTAATTTTCCCAATCTCTCTTTCTGGACTCAGTCAGTCAGTACATCTCCTCACTTAAGTTGTTGCCTTTTATTAAATTTGTTCTTACTATATAAAATATTTATGTGATTTTTTGTTTAATTTTCTTTACTAAAATATTATGACAATATGATACTAGATATTGTTCAGTTTTTAGAGGTTCCTTTTGTTAGTAGTTAGCAGGATTGATGAATGAAATTTAGGGTATAATATAAATGGTTTGTGTTTGATATTTGAACTTTCTTTTTTTTTCTGTTAATTTCATAAAGGAGTTTTGTAGGAATGCAATTGCATTTAATTTCAGTGGCTATTAAAACTGGACCTAATAATGTTGTCAATTTTGGGGCTGAAGATCCATGAGCAACCTTGTTCAGAACCTGGTTTGAAAACATTGGTCCTCAGAAAAAAACTATATCAAGGATTATTCCTTATAAATTGAGATATTGCCCAACATGATAATTGGTAAGATTAGTGCAAAAATCTTCTTTTGATTTGAATGAATCAAATCATTGTAATCATTTTCAAGATGGCATTTAAAAAAAATCTGGTTTCTTCTAATTACTCTCGATTCTAGAAGTGGGAGTTAGTAGTTTGTCTTATGCGCTATATGCTAATTAGGTTTATTCTTTTTTTTAGCAATCTTAGGCAAGGTTTTAAATCTCAACAAATGCCAGCGTTTTGGTAGCTGATTGGGACATATTAGTATCAGCATGTCTTGGTAAAATGAAGTGGTGTATGTTGTCTTCGATCAGAAATAAAAGGAAAAAAGGAAGAAGCGGGAGAAAAAGAAGGATGGAAGGGAGAAAGAGAAAGAAGCATTGAAAGAGAAAGATGGAGAAAGTGAAGCGGAAGAAAATGAAAGTTTGGAAGAAGTAGAGGAAGAAGTAAAGCTTCAAGAAAAGGAAGTGATGTACCTAGGATTTTGATGTACACTAGAGAGAGATGCTTGACTAACATTCTTGCCCAACAATATTTTCATGTTGTGACTTTTTAGATGCAGCTCCATTGAGATGCCTTCCCTATGGCTTTCTATGTGATACTACCATGTCCGCCTAGAGTTACCTTACCGGGGTGAGTTTCAGCTCTTTTTTCTGATGGTGTAGAATAAAGTGCCATCTTTCATTCAATGATGTTACATTATTCTGTAATATTCTGCTTGCAAGGAATAAATCGTGTGTGTTTATTTCTGAACTAGTGTTTTCTATAGAGAGTTCATAATATAAGAAACTTGCATTGTAAAAACATTGTTTAATAAGTATGGGTCTATAACCTATTAACCTTAGCACTCTTAATTTTTAGAAATGGAGATACTTATGATGGATTAATTCTCCCCTGAGGGAAAGTCTGCATCTGACACAATGCTTGCTGATGCAGGAAATTAAAACCATGTATATTTTTTCAAAAAAGAAAATGTGGAAATATTTCAAGAAATTTATACAATCTAATTTGTATATATAATTACAAACAAAACCTAGGAAGTTTTAGAAGAATTAGATTTGGAAGTGATGTGTACATTTACCTACTTAATTAGCAAGTAGTCTATATCCAAGAATTAACCTTTTCGTGTTTGCTAGCCATTCAAGCATCACTTCAAGACCACATGCCTTGGTCTCCTTACATTCTAAATGTGATTTGAAGTATATTCTTAAGGTGTTCGTATTGTTTTTTATTTTGTTTTTGTTAATATTCAAATTTTCACTACTTATGTAATGTTTTGACTATTCCATACCAAATATGCCATCTGGGGTAGATGATGATTGTTTAATACATACATAATTATTATTGACAAAATATTTGCAATAAACTTTTTTCGCAAATGGTAGCAATGATTTTTTTTTTTTTTTTTTTAAATTAAAAGATCATTAGAATATGTGGCTCCCCTCTTTTTTTAATCCTGTCAATCATTGATTAGTGATAAGATCTTATTTAATTTATCTGTAGGTCTTGAGTCGCAAATTGTATGTTCCAGCGAAATTGTCATCAGCTTCTAGGTAAGACTTGTTCACATATTGATAGTAGAGATTTGAAGCAATAGTTGTAAATAATCAAGAATGGCTTAATAACTAGATGTTCACATAGTATCCTATTCTGCAGTACATTTCCCTTATGATATAAACTTTCATGGTGAATTTTCCTGTGCCTTCAATATAAAGGCTGTCTGTGAATCAATATGGTGGTGAGCCTAAAACTCATGTACAGGGAACTTAGATGACACCAATTTTTGTCAAATAATCTTTGTTCATGAAGGATAAGATCACGTTCATTGATTGCTGTTGCTATACTGAGCTCCCTGACCGTTCATGTGACTCATTTTATTTGTGCATAAATTTATCTTTATTTTGTAATAGAAGAGTGAATTTTAGATGCAATCCCTCAAGGATAATTGAATAGACATAGCCAATTTAGGTGAGGGAGCATTACTCATTTATGCAGCTAATTGCTATAGCTTACTCCCTCTATACTTGCATCTTATTTGTAGGGATGGTGATCTTCCACTTATTGTTGCAATTGATTTGCAGCCTATGGCTCCTATTGAGGGTGTAATTCAAGTTCAGGGTGATATCACTAATGCTCGAACAGCAGAAGTGGTAAAAATTAAATTGTATTTGGCATCTCTTACTGTTCTTAGAAGTTGGACTTTTATTGGATGCTTCATTTCTTCTGTAACTTTAAGGTTAGTTACTAAATAAATCTATCACAATATATGTATGAAATTTCAAGTAGAGCACAAAATTTTATTTTATTTTTCAATTCTATACAGTATTTACAAATTAGTATCAAATGTATCACCTATTTGAGTTTTGTCTGTTCTGTCTTAACTTGATGATGTGGTGGTGACCTGGCATAATGCCGAGTCAAAGGAATCATTGATGAAATTGCTAACCTGGATTTGTGAACTCCTAAAACAAATTTTCAATCCGTTGAACTTCAACCCCATTTAAAACCATTACTCTGAGATTTTATTGGGTTTAAAACCTGGATTACGTGTTTCAAAGATCCAGGTTAACAATTGTCAGAGATTTGCTGACATGGCATTATGCCAGGTCATTGCTATGCTGTCAAGTTAACAACATAAAAAATGGTTGATATATTTGACTTTAGCTTATAAATGTTCTCGTAGATTTGACAAAATAGAGTTGAAATTCCATGCAAACATTGTGATGGGTTTACCAGTTAACCTGTAATTTTACAACGTCATGTATTTGTTGTAATTAAATTGGAAATAAATCATCAACACTAGTTATTCTTGAACGATGTAATGCTTTGTTTAACTGCCTGTAAACAAGTTTTACCTACAGTTGTCCATTCTATTTGGGCTTGAAATAAACTTGATATAAGTCCAAGAACTTCTAATTTCTATTCTCATGTGCCTTTTATTGAAAGGTATTACCTCATGGTTCAAGTAAAAAATTTAGGAAGTTCAAGTAGACTGCCTCAAATTTTTTCCTTGTTCAAGTTGACCTCATTAATGGTTAAGCTGTTTTTTGTTCCAAATATTTGGATTTACTGAAGATCTTATCCCTCCATCATTATGGTAATAAACTTGTAATGGTGTTGGAAAATTTTTAGGTGGCTATTTTCTGTGTTTTCTATTGCTTAAAATATGTGATCGCAATCACATTATTGACTTTTCCCTTATCTGAATCATATTTAGTTTATTTACTTGTTCTGTTTTTTTCATTCGTTCTTCAATTTCATATAGGACTAGCTTTATTGATTGTTTTTTTGTTGGCATTTTCTAATTATCAATACATTGTAGGGCCTACTAGATGCAATCTCCTTTTATATTCAAAACCCCCATATTGGGTAGATACAATGAACAATTTGTATATTTAACTAACTAGAATGAACCTGTCAGGTAATCAGACATTTTGATGGGTGCAAAGCCGACTTGGTTGTCTGTGATGGTGCTCCAGATGGTAAGAATGATTATATATTCTCATTTTCGCTTTTTGTGAATGTCAATCTTTAGAATCTTTATATTTGGCATAAGATTATCTCTAAATTTATTGCAGTTACTGGCCTGCATGATATGGATGAGTTTGTTCAGAGTCAACTTATATTGGCAGTAAGTGCATTTGTCCAAATATTTACATTATTCTAAATCATATTTATTATACCTAAATAAGAGAGTCATGACAAAGATCATCAGAGATTGTTCAGGAAAGAGAATGCTTGCTTGGAATTTTCGTTTCTTTGAATGCCATTGTTTAGCCGACCCCACTTAGTGGGAAAAGGCTTGGTTGTTGTTGTTGTTGTGAATGCCATTGTTTAAGGCTGCTCTACATTCATAAATGCTGTAAAATCTTTAGAACCCTGGTTCAGATCAAATCTTCTTTGCTAATTCTTGAGTTAATATGTTTAGACCATGAAATGTTGTGAAGACTTTGAAGTTTAACTATGGTCAAAGCAATGTACTGTAGTCATGGAAGCACAACTTCCAGTTCTGTTTCAGTGTTCTTAATCTGACTCCAGATTTGTTCTATTCACTTTTGTGGACTTAATTCTTGAGTTAATGATTTACTTTGAAGTTTGTCTGTTGGTTTGTTTTCTTATATTATATGCTAATCCGTGATCCATTTTTTGGCTGTAGGCACTAACAATTGTTACTCATGTACTTCGAGTAGGTGGAAAGTTCATTGCAAAAATATTCCGGGGTAAAGATACAAGCCTTCTATATTGCCAAGTAAGATGCTCCTTATAATTGGTTCATGCCTACTCATCTCTCTCTCTCTCTCTCTCTCTCTCGGGCGGGGGCGCTGGGGCGCTGGGGCGAGTGCTTTGCCTTTTGCCACTTGCCACTTCTTACTGCTGCAATTTTAACCATTTTTGCAGTTGAAATTATTCTTTTCCCAGGTTACATTTGCAAAGCCCAAAAGTAGTCGTAATTCAAGCATAGGTAAGCTACTTTGTCACTTTTGAATTACCTTTTTCCATGTGCTCATTGTATAGACCGTAATTTGAAGTCAATAGCTATTTGGAATATATTCTATAGGTAATGCTGCATGTTTATATTATTTCATTTGTTGGTTACCATGCTGGCTACATATTATTTCATATGTGGAAATAATTGCCATGCAAATCGAAGATAACTCCAACGATTATTTTTGTTAAAGGAATGTTAGCAAATTTCTTGTCTATTTCATCTCTTAAATAATGTTGAAATATTGATCCGGTTGCATGAATATATGGGCACGATGTAGCAGCAGGCTACTTCCCAGTCAGTACAAATGTACAATGCAGGCTTGTTTCTCCAGTGTGGTTTATGTACTCAAACAAACTGAACCTGACATGGTTTAATAGTATGTTTGAAGCGGAAAGTTCTTAAGAAGTTGAACGAGTACATCAAAATTGACTGTGAAGACTGAAGGACACCCTACATTTGTTCCTACGGACTTAAGATTTTTTTTAAATAAAAGAAACATTAGCGCATTATTTTTCATATGTCTTTTAATTACCACAAAGTTTTAACATTATTTATTTACATTGCAGAGGCATTTGCTGTTTGTGAGAACTATTCACCTCCTCAAGGTTTTAATGAGAGAGACTTGTATCACCTCCTGGAAAAAGTTGGCACTCCCTCTGGCGATGATGATTTAGGTCTGCTGCTCACCTGTGAACTTTCTGCATGATGCACCTTTATTCCCTTTGCACCTATTGAACATGCGTATATATTATGATCTAGTGGTGGCTGAACTGCATTTCTTTCATACAATCAGATTCTTGGATATTTCGTGCTATTAATTTCACAGTACCCTGTAATGAATTAAGACCTAGAGGAGAATTCAAAGGACATAATATACAGGAACAGATATATATATATATATGATCTTCTCCGCAATGTTATTAACTTGATTTTCAATATCAATCTTCTGATAAAATTTCCATCCCCATGAAGTCCGTTGCTCAGTGTTCCTTGTGAAAATGTGTATCTTCGTGGCTAAACTTATGATTTCATTGAATATTAACTTCAGTTTCCTTGCATTTAAATTAAAATTGATCACAGCTATGATCCCATATTTTTAGAAGGTATTTCTGGTTTAGATCTCATCAAACCGAGGGTTTGTTTAATTGGCCTGAAATGGGAGGGCAACTAGAGATATCATCCACTTACCCTTTCTTGTCGCCTCATATAGTTCTTTTAAACGATAACACTTATTCTATGTAAAGCTTAATAATGTGAATTTGTTCTAATATGCAAAGTTCCTACTTTCCTACACTGCCTTTTTCTAATTTGATTCCTTTTGCTAACAAGAACAACTTCTGGTAGGAAAACACCAGACTATTAAGCTCAGAACTAAACAATATGTAAAGGTTTTCTTGTTTTACATAATGATCAGGAACACATTTTATGGAGGATCCCTACATAGAATTTGCTATGAAGGGTCCTTCACACTGCACAATATATTATCTCGTGATTAGGAGTCAGCTGATACAATATATTGCCCTTTAGCTGAATGAGTTTCATCTTCTACTTTAATGTGTTATCTTTTTTTCCCTCAAACTTTCAGAATGAAAATCATTTTAAATTGAACAATAAATTGTAATTTCTTATCTTGCATATTCAACTAAAAAAAAAATCATGGATAACATTATGCTCTTGACAGATTGCCGAAATGGGTGGTTAGAGGGACCAAACAAGGTTTACATTCCTTTCTTAGCATGTGGAGACCTCAATGGCTATGATTCAGATCGATCATACCCACTCCCAAGTTCTTCAGAGGGTGGCTCTTACAAGAGTTTGGATCCAGTGCAGCCTCCCATTGCTCCACCTTACAAAACAGCACTAGAACTGAAGAAAGCTTCGAGTCATGGGATTATAGACATTGAAAAGCTATCTTTGAATACTGAATTGTAGATAACTGAATGATTTAAATAGATTTGGTTTGTTGTACGAGAGTTTCTTCCTTGAGAAATTTTGAATGGATGTTACAATTGTATCCTCAAATGAAGCCCGCATGACAACTAAGTTATGATACTAAAATGTAAGCAAGGTACTGCCCGCCGCGGGTGCTTCCCGATTTACCCTGGTGGTCGGTGGGAAACTTCCGTGGGACCGGGCCGGCCACCCCCAGGGATAGTCAATAAGAGGCTAACTGGGTTTATCATTTTTTTTCTTTAGTGGCCCTCTAAAGGCTCCACGTTTTATGAAAGGAGATAAGCTATGGGAGATATTTTTAAAAAATGATTAACCAAGTTGGATAACGTAAACTTAGGGTAATTAATCTGGTCCTGAGGAAATATTTCATCGGCTACTAAGTAAATTAGGAAATATTCATGTGGTAAAAGGTGATTCATTCACCAGCGCCTCTGCTAACTCGACTCTGGACTAACACGGAGAAGATAAATTATAGATATGCAAATGATTAAAGATATGAAAAAAAATTAAGAAATGACAGATGACCTAAAAATCTAAAAATTTAGTATTCCTTATTATGAGTCAGTGATTGAGACTTAAACAGTGAATACGTGGGAGATACTGTGCTCTTAGTAGTTACGGAGAGAGCGGATCCTTTGGTCCGTAATTTGTAGACCACTCCTAGTCTATAATGATCTAGACCGTTGGTGCAGATCAGGCAAGTGATCTGATCATACATCTGATCTGCATCATCGGTGCAGATCATTGTAGACTAGGACAGGTCCACAATTTGCGGACCAGAGGATCCCCTCTCAGTAGATGCCATATTTTTGAACTATTCTATTTAAGAATTGTGTCTTCAATTCTCTTCGAAGTGACCCACTTCTCTCTCACATAGGTGATCTTTTAAGAGTAACTCACATTACTTCGCTTGACACATAAGGATCATTAAAAATCATGCACTTAACTTCCATTCTTGATGGATAGGTCAATTGAGTAATTTCTCCCCACAGTGATCTACTTAGTCAACACAATTAGGTTGTTTTATTGAATCTAGTTCTTAGGATTTCCAGTCGGCATAGGTTGATTTTCCTTTACACCAACATATTTCACATTCATCGATCTCACTCTTTTGAGATGAGCTCATAACTAACTCTCTAGTAAGTAGATATATTAGGTCATCCTTTAACTTTATATAGTAAATAGTCATAAGACTCGTTGAGAGTAGTTATCTAATAATATGATGTCTACAACATATATATTAGATATACCATTATACTGACAGTCCATTAGTTGGTTGACTATCACAATGTATATAAATTGTTGGTATAGATTTCAATCATTTAGGAATATCTTCTAAGAATTGGTGTAATCATTCAACATTTTCACCACATTTATTGAAGGCTACAAAGTTATTATAATTTGCTCAGAAGAGTTTTACAAAATGTCAGCATCTCTCAATATAAATAAATACCTACTGGTAGAATTTGGGGTTTTCACATTAGATATCTAATTCTCATCATTGTATCTTTTGATATAGTATGATATCTTATATAGTGTAGTCTATAATCACAAATATATATATTTATACCTCAGTACTTTTCCCCCCTCTTTTTTCAATATTCAATAGCAAGATTGCTCCTGTGTATACTTAATTTGTTTACTATATATGTTAACTCTGGTTGTATGTAACTCAACAAATATATCAGACTTTTAATTATTCTCGAGTACTCTATCTAAGAGAAACTCACCTTTATTTTTTTTTAATATATATTGTCTCGTATCTGTTAGAGTTTATTCCAATGCATAATCATCTTTGTTGAATTTCTTAAGAACCTTGTTAGTAGTACTAATTCAGAATAAGTCCTTTATTGTTATAAGCATATGATATAGATATACAGTCAATAATCTTTGGTCTTCTTTTTATTCTCTTCGAATTAAGTATTTGTAGGATAACTTCTATAACTCATAAGGACATTTTTTTTCACAATACCTTAAATTTAAAATGTAATTAGTTGTTAATACAACTTCCCCCACATGTACTCTGGCAATTAAGAGCTTAATAGAAGAGTATTCATTATCTCTTTCAGATAATGAATTTTCTCTCAATAACACTGTATTACTGAGGAATATAGAGAGTTGTTATTTCATATTTGATCACATGTTCAATACAAAACTTAATAAATGATAATGTATATTCATCGTCTCGATCACTTTGCACTACATTAAGATAGTTTTTAATCTTATTCTTATAGAGAATAAATTTTTCTGTAGCTTTATCTTTATTTTTGAATGGATACACATAATAATATTTTATGTTATTATCAAGAATAGTGATGAATACTTACTCTTACCATAAGTAGATACCAAGTGGTTCCCACTCCTTTCAACTGGATAAAAGAATGACCTTATCATTTTCAGCTCAACACAAGTCACATATTTGTGTTTCGGGTCAATTTGGAACATAGGAATGTTTAGCTTATTAATTAATCTACGCAATGTGTTATAATTAATATGTCTCAATCTACCATGCATATCACAAATATGAAGACCAAACGTATAAATAGAAGAGCTTTCATTTTTATTCCTTTAGGCACACTGAATATATACAACTCATGGCTCACATAACCCTTCCCTACGAGCATAAGGAGTAATATTGGATGGAACTAAGAAAGTGGGATAAAAATTACGCTTAACCAATAACTATTAAGAGGCCCAAAATGTGTTAAAAAAATAATAATTTTTTTCCAGTGAATCCAGTGGACCATTTGGTTTGATTTTTTAATCAACTGATTAAGGTATTGTACGGGACCTAGACCAGTAAACTCTTTGCTCACTGAAACATGAGAACGAATAAATAAGCTGATCCAAATTCATTATTTAATATTAATATACAATAATTGAAATTTTTGAATCGAGGGTTTATAATAATAATGTAATACTTAGTCGATCTTATTCATTTTTAGAATTTTATTATCGATTGAATAAATCATGAATCGATTTGGATTTGGCAAAATGAGTCTATTTGGCAAAGTATTAAAAATTTTATCGAAAACTTACAGCAGCTTGCCAAACAAAGGCTAATAGAAAAAAGAAAAGAGGTATAACAGGCATAACATCTACGATTGGATTGAAAACCGCATAAGCTTCGGGCAATTTGGCAAAGAAAAAACTGTTCGAATAAAGGACAGAATTAAGACAGATACAGATTAAGCTAAAGATATTAAGCATAACAAACATTTCGTTCTTGTGTATTAGATAATTTTATTTTGATTGAATTATTTTTATAAGGGAAAAATGAAAAAGAAAGGAATTCTACTTTCATACATTATCTTAATTGAATTCTACGTAATGATCAATGAATTTTTTACATTATCATTATATATATAATTTATATGTATTAAATCCTAGCAACAAAAATATGCTACATATGTATTTCATATGTATTTATTTTTCATATGTATTTATTATGTATTATGTAATGTACTTTTTTGGGTATTTTTTTTTGGGGGGGGGGGTTGACCAATAACTAATAAGACTAGTAGTCTTTACTAGTGCCAAAGGATAAAAATGGGGCGTGGCCAAGCGGTAAGGCAGCGGGTTTTGGTCCCGTTACTCGGAGGTTCGAATCCTTCCGTCCCAGATCCTATCTATCAGAAACAGAAGATAGGATCACACTGTATCCCACATAAAAATCCCACATAAAACAAAAAATCTTTAAGAGAACAAAAAGTTGTTCTGAATTTTTAGAATGTATTTTTTTTTCATTTTTAATTAAAATTATTTTAATGTATTTTTTTTTCATTTTTAATTAAAATTATTTTTTGGTTTATCATTCACATTCAGAATATGCTCGTACTATGTTATATTCATTTTTAAGTTAGTTACCCATTTAACTAAATTGAATATAACATATTCATCAAATGTGAATTATCACATAATGTATTCTGAATTGCAGCGTGAAACAAAGGCATCCCTCTTCCCTTCCACACAACGCCTAAAGTAAAAAATCGGTATCCCAATTTTTCTATGTGGAGATGATACTAAAGAGTAGCGAGCGAGTTTTTGTTACTAA
>JBBPFP010000106.1:1006427-1024106 GCA_037974795.1 Kaempferia galanga | reverse complement strand
ACAAAATGCCATATGTCTAAATGGTCACCGTTCGATATACTTGTCGACCAGTCATCGTCGTAATATTTTTGAGTGTCATCTAATCAGTTTTACACAGGATCAGTCTTGATATGACTTAATAGTCTCTGACCTGGAAAAGTCAAACCTGAAGGTGATTACACAATAGCATAAATATCTGACCGTAGTCCGAATTGTATGCCAAGAGAATAATACTTTTTAACAATACCGCGATCCTTAAATTCTGTAATTAACTTATACTAGGTAAATTTCAAACTTCAAGAATTGTGATTCTGCTTTTGTTGAAAATAAGGTTTGCATGTTTCATTTCTCCAGTAAACAGACTTTTCATTCGTACTGCATCTTATTATTTTATTCACGATGAATACAAACCATTAATATGAACATGTTGCCTGTCATCGAAATCTATAGAAGACTTGGAAATTCAGTCTGTTTAAATTTATGTAACCTCTGTTTAAATGTCTATAAACCATTTGTTAGGTTCTGCTGACTCATCTTGCCAAGTCTAAAGCCCATGAGAATGTATAGGTCTACCATAAAGACCTATCTAGTCCACAACAAACGGCTCGCAGTAAAGACACATCAAATCCATTAATGGCTGAGGCTTTGCTAAAAAGCCTAAGAGGGTACATAGGCTTACCATAAAGGCCTATCTAGTCCGCAGCAAACGGCTCGTGGTAAAGACGCTCCAAATCCGTTAATAGCTGACAACTTGCTAAAAGTGGAGCTGTGGAGAGCGCAGCATGCTAGCGCACACCGGATGTTGATGATCATACTGCAACGGATTGGCGGGGATGGTATCATGACGCGGTGGTGGTGGACTGGATGGGTTTGCATGGCATGGCCACCCATGGACATGTTTGGTATACACACCGGTGGGGTGGTGGAGACGCCATCAGCATGGGTGCAGAGGCATAGGTGGTATGTGTGGAGGCCCTGGGCCAGAGCAGGCAGTTTCAGAGATGGCATTGTGACCTGTGCGCCGATTTTTGGTGGTTCTATTGATGGTGGGATCTGCGGTACTGGATGATGTGCGTGCGGGATGGTGACCTTGTGACCCTGTCAATGAAACTGATGGACACATGATGGTGCTATGAGAGGAGGCGGATATATGTGACACATTGTGTTTTGTGGTTGGTACAGTGAGGGTGCGACTACATGTACATGGGTATGTCCCATACCTTAGGCGGTCAGATGTATCTGATACTTTATCAGATACGATAGACAGTTTTAGGACATATAGACCTGTATATTTTTTGATGATATATATTTACCTTTCATCAAATCTTGCCAAGTTTAAAGTTACGAAAATTTAGTCCTAGACCTTTTATAAAGATTTATAAAAAAAACTATATCATTATT
Source organism: Kaempferia galanga (assembly GCA_037974795.1). NCBI lineage: Eukaryota > Viridiplantae > Streptophyta > Magnoliopsida > Zingiberales > Zingiberaceae > Kaempferia > Kaempferia galanga. Next base: position 1,022,726 of record JBBPFP010000106.1, on the reverse strand, counting down.
ATATTAAAAGTTAAAACTTCACTCTTATATTAATTATAAAATAATATTCAAGACATGTAAAAATATAAATTCAGTCCTAAAATTTTAAAACTGATTTATAAAAAATTATAAATCCCACCGTATAATAAAGATAGATTCGATACACCTCTTCTCTCACTAAAAGTGTTCCAACTCCCTCCTTAGGGCAGCTGTAATGGAGAATATTTTAAAAGAATGTTTCTTTAAATATCCCTTCATTATAAATATCCTTCATTGTAATTCTTAAAATTGGAGGTATTAGAAATTATCCAGCATAATTTCTCTCCCTCCTATTAAATAAAAATATTAAAAAAATGAAAACCTTACGTGTAGCTGGGGTGAGTGCATGGGTGGGTCCACGTAACAGTCCTTTGATTTAATTTTTTTATTTTTTAATTCATTTAATGTTAATTATATTGAATAATTATTAAAATATATAGATAAATATTAAATAAAAATATTTATGAACAAATATCTGAGATGAAATATATTAAATTAAAAAATAATTAATTTTATTTAAATATAAAAATTAGATGTAAATTAATAAAATGATAATGAGATATGTAAATATTTAATTAATAAAATATTTTATTGTGAAATTGGAGATATTTGACAGTGAGATTTTTAAAAGATGGGACTTATATTTGGTTGGGATATATTTAATTATGATTTTTAAAATATTTTAAAGAGTGAAATATTTGATTGATAATGTGAATATGAATCACAAGTATTTAAATATTTAAGATGAATATCTCAAACTATTTGCTCTTAGCAACTGGGATTGACAACCCACTGAAGACTCAGTTCACTCACCCATCTTTTTGCTGGATTTGGAGGGAACCAGGTACTATTTTTTAAAATTTTAATGTGAGACGAGAGGAGACTTCGGCCAGGAGGCAAGGTTATAATTATTCACAAATTGAATCTTAATTAAAAAGAAAAAGACAAATTTCCTTTGCAACTGTACCAATGATAGTGCTTGGCAGGTTCCTCTTGCATACCTGCCTCCCTTAAGAAAATGTCAAATTCATTTTGCTCTTTTAATGCGGCTGATGGCTTGGGTCACATCCTTTGGAAATTGTGCTGTCCCTCAGCCTTGTCTATCTAGTGGGGAATGATGCATATCTGACTCAGCTAAATCTGAGATCCTTGTCCCGCATCCAATCTACCTCCCATGTGTCGCGTCACTAGTTGAACGTTTTGTCTAGTATCTTCCGGATTTCTCTGTCAAAGGAACTGCCGGTTTCCTTGTGTTCTTCAGCTAAGTATGGGTCCACAACATGCACAATGACCTTTTGACGGCAAACGCTGACTAGTCTGTTTGCTTCTGTTTAAAGTTCGTCGAATCATTCCATCTTGTGTCTGTGTCTGATCCTAATATGAAGAAAAGGAAATCACCTCCATCTTCATCCTGTTTATGCATATACAAAAGAAAGTTTCATTTTTCCTTGGCGTATATCCATGTGGAATACAGCTAAAAAGATGGCAATATTTTTGCACTCTGGATGATTCCTTAGCTACCACCATATCCATATTGCTGTTCAGAGTCACCATCACCAACTGTTTCATATTAAAGTGTCTTGAAAAGTTAGCAAGTCAGAAAAAGAGAGCCTAATCTGAGGTTAGCATGAGATACATCCTCTCTGTTTTCCACTGACAATCTGTCTATGCTCTATAAGAGCACCCCCTCTCCCCTCTGATTTCCTCCCCTTTCCCCTATTCACAGAAAGAAAGATGAACGTCTCAGTGGATTATTGCTGCTCTAGTCTTGTCCTGCTCCGCTTCCTGAAGGAGGCCGCCCTCTTATTATCTCTTGTATTGAAATGGTTCCTCTTCCCCTTCTACGCCTCCACCTGGTGGCCTAATTCTTCTTCTTCTTCTTCCTCTTCCGACGAGGACGCCAAAGGAGCCGAGGCCAGGGAACAGCACCGCGCAGCCGCCCGGGCGTTGCGGGCGGCCCTCCACGTCGCCGCCTACGGCGAGCTAGCGGCGGAGCAGGAAGCGGTTGCCACGTGTGCGGTGTGCCTCTGCGGAGTGGGGCCCGGGGACCGCGTGCGCGAGCTGCGCAGCTGCCGGCACGTGTTCCACCAGCGGTGCCTCGACCGGTGGCTCGACCACGACGAGCGCCTCAGCTGCCCGCTCTGTCGCGTGCCGCTCGTCGACCGGAGAGGGGCGGCGATTCCGCCGCCGCCGGAGCCTAGCTGGGCCGTGGAGCGCCTGCTCTACCTATTCGGGGATGACATCCGTTTCGCTGATCCTACACACTCATAGCTACGCCTGAGCTTGTATAGCTGTTGGTAGACTATGTAGATATGATATTTGTATTTGATCTTAATGAATACCCAGATTTTTATAGCGGTAATTAATCATGGAAATTTAAAAAAAAAAATCCCGTTGAGAGTTTATTGCGTTTGCATGTATTTTGTATGTACCATTCACTTTTCAATATTAATCTTAAATCTAAATGAATGTGGAAGGCGTCAATTATAAGCACTTTATTTTATAGAAGAGCTAGAGTAGCATTTTAATATAATTATGCAAGTTATAACAAATGGATTCATGATACATGTTCATTGATGACTCATTTAATAATTTTAATATTTTAAAATTATATTTAAAAAACATCTAGTTAGCTTGTTGAAGTTTGCTATAAATATTCTATTCAAGACAAATGGACAGAGCAAAATGGTGAGATCTGACCGTGTTTAATTTGATTCATTAAGAAACTTAGGTAAGAATTATGTAACAATATCAAATTACAAATCCAGACTAAGATGTCGTAAGGTATGAACATCTATGAGACGTGTTACTTCCCATTTATTACTCGCACAAAATATTTTCTAACCCAATTTCTCATCGAAGTGTAATATTAGATATCGTTTAGTGTCGTCAAACTAATATTTTTATCTAAGCGTCGATAATTATTCATAGTAGACGTTAAATTATCACAGGCAGCGAGGATGTTAGCATAAACTCAGATCTCGAGTTATAGATGGGACCATTAAGAACAAGCAAACGAAATATAAACAGAAATAAATATATTAAAGATAAGTTTCTCAGAGATGTTTGATCTATAATTATTTACACCATCAACTCTTATGATTAATAAGAATATTAAAGAACCTCATTTAAAGCAACCATCTTATTGCAAAACTTTAGAAATTACGTTACCAATTAGTACAATGCTCATTTTGATAAATTACGGCCTACAACTATAAGCTGAAGATAAACATTTCGCCCAATAATAACACAAGCGGCAAAGTAATCCAGAATTGTTTAAATGTCCTTGGAAGCGGAAACATCTTATGATTCTATGTAGTGGAATGTGAAGAGATGTACATAAATCTGGAGCTCCAATTTCATGCTTTCTACCTGCATTTTCCGGTCCTGGCAGCACTCAGCAGGTCATGGTAATGACAAGAGGGAGGGTCAGAAGGAGGTAGCTTTTGGCAGGGACAACATTGTTATGTCAATTTCTCCGGCAAGAAAAGATAGCGAAACCGAGAGTCAAAAGGAAGGACTCCAAAATTCCGTGAAGCGAGGATCCTTTGTCGTTGCTGTGACATGCACTGCTGAACAAAGTTTGCTTGTTGTTGAGGAAGAAATTGAGAGACCCAAGTTGCAAAATTGGTATCGTCCACAAGGCTTCTGGCAAAAAAGTAGAGAATTTTTGGCACTAGTAATTTCCCCTTGTGGTTTACTCCAACTGAAGCTCGTACATAGTCTTTTTGAGCCTCCTGAAGCTCTTCCTTCACGTTTGTGGGACTATAGATCTTTACCTGCAAACCACTCGAATGTCATCGATATAGAAAATATTCTGTTTCAAGGAAAAGAACTTCAATTGTTGATCAACATAATTGATATAGGAAATGCATTTCTAAAAGAGAAGTTAGAAACAATATTACCGCTGGGGAAGAGTATGACCCACAACTTAGAGCAAATGCCACAAGTGGCTCAAATGTGTCGATTGAAAACTTTTTCTGCTCTTCAGATAATTTTATTTTGTGAAGAGCAAGCAATATAGCCTGCGAATAGATAATAACGATAACAACACTGTGTAACATATTCAAAGAACAACAAATGAATAGGCCCCCTATTTAGCAGTCTTTCACATACTGTTTGCGGTCTGTGTACGGGTGGCTTCATTTTCAGTATTCCATATTCAATGGCAGAAGCACTAAATGAATGCCCTCCAACTGTGTATGCTGCCTAATTTTAGAGACGAGAGCAAGTCAGTTTATAAATGCAAAATATTCCCTGAGAGTAAAAATATTGAAGGAGAAATAATGTTTATTGAACCTTCTGCATCAGGGAAAATAGTTTCATATCACTCCTTGGAACACCATATGCAAGATAAGCCTGCATTTTTTGACGTAAAATATTCAAATCCCTTTGCCTACGGTAAACATGTCTTCTTTTTTTTTTTTTTTTCTAAAGCAAACTAGTATATAGTTTTGGTTTAGGTAGCTTACATGCATGATGAGTGCGTTGTATAAGTTTATCCAAAATGCCACTTTTTCATCACCGTTAAGATGGGCTGGATTTACTTCTGCTAGTTGCTCGATCAGTGTTCTGTCTAATTCATGGATGTTAGCATGACAAAGAAAAATCAAACCAATTAATAGTGCTTAGGGTCATATATCTTTAATCTTTATTGCAAGGAATATACTATATACACTCTACCAATCTGAAGAAAGATAAAAGCTTCACCATGGATTTGCTAAACTTGAAAAAGGAGCACACAATAGAGGCTTGGTGTGCCAATATAAATTTATGTATCATATATCATAAAGCTGGCTCCATGTAACATTATAACAACAACAATAACCATCCAGCCTTATCCCACTATGTGGGATCGGCTGCTCAATGTAAGCAATATTATTTGGCAACATGCGAAAACTATTCCTGTGACAACTCTTGGAGCCAGGAGGCTTGACCACTGGATACATAATAGCATGTTAGTGGCTTTACCATTATTTATTACTTGTCTTCTAAACCACAAGAGGGTTATGAGTATTACATAGTAAAATTGCATATTATGTTTATGCATGAACATTGACTGTGTTTGAGATTTGGGAACCAAAAATGAACTCCCATATTTGGTGAAGATTTATAAAAAAAAAAATGTATTTGCTCTACAAAAAGAAGTCTCAGCTTGCTCAAGAATAGACAGTTCCTTTGTTGTACATTGATTATTATTAAATGAGATCTTACAAAAAACGTCTCAGCTTCCAATCTGAGTTTTTTGCGCACTTATTAACAATTTTGATGTGCTTTACCAAGAACTGCTAGAAATAGTTCTAATAGTACAAGATAAGGCCACAATCATAGTATCATAGTAAATCATCACGGTAAGACTATAATGAGAAATAAAGCTTCATTGTTTTCACCTAGCTCGAGCTTTTTATCGAGCTCAACAAGAGATATTATTATAATTATAATTTAAATCAAACATTGATCTAATAAATGAAAGATATTAATTTTTTATTTTCAATATATCATAAATGAATAAAACTTATAAGATATGAATTGCTTTTTTATATTATTGAACCTAATTTTTTTTTTTTTAAAAAATAACAATTGGGTTTATTCATTAATTGTTTATGAACTTTGTTCACAATTATTAACAAATTGAACTCACTAGTATTTGAGTTGTGTTATTTTATTTATTTTTTCACATATTGATTATAAACGTGATCTTATTGAGTGGTGCATTAAACTTGTCCATGATCTCCTATTCATTTACAGCCCTATGTAGCTGAAAGGTAACAATTCACAATGAGAAATTAAGATAAACACAGATTGGATTGGAAATATATGTATATATAAAAAATCTAAGTATTTAAATAAAAAGAGAAAATATTGAACAGAAAATACCTGAACCGTCTAAGTGCACCAGCAGCATATTCAAGTTGCCTTTTCTCCACTGACATCCAGGAGACTTCAGTCACCAAACTATAATTACCAATATCAGTCCAACACAGTTTTCCATGAGCTCTGTAAGGATCAAATGAGGTTCCAGTGGCTAAAATTTCATTATTATATTGTAGACCAATTCGAGGACTGTCGCCCCATGATGAAATTGATGGTTCAGACATCGAGCAATGTGATGAATTTGAAAAATTCTCCGCCGGTGATGAAGGAAAGTAAATAATGTCAGAGGACGACATTCGGGATGATACCATAGAAACATCAGCTAACGAGATGAATATATTTTTCATACAACGAACTATTTCTTCAGATAGCTGATTGGGATGCTTCCAAAGGCCTTTGATGGGGATCTGATTTCTGAAACTTTCAGTTGGTACTTGGTGACAAATGTCTTCCTCTAGTGACTTCTGTTCTTGATTAAGCACGCTGCCTACTGTATCCTGACAAAATCACAACCATTACAAATTTAGACCAGCACATAGAAACACAACATAGCTTATATTCATAAGCTGCTTATTGTCACCTCCAGATTTTGAAGATCAATAGAACTGGGTGCATTGTTACTTACCTTATTTTTTCCCCTCTTACTTCATATACAATTCCTATTAACTTGCATGACAATTTCCAGCTTCTAGTTGACAAAATTTACAAGTATAACAATTTGCTTAAAAAGTACTAGAGGCTTGGTCATACTTCTTATACCTAGGTTGGACCAGTAAATACTGGTTGTATGTACTACTCCAATAGCAGTACTCTACAAGGCTTCAAACTCATCATATAATGCAGATAACGTATGTGCAACCATTCGATGAGTTTGAAGAATATTTCTGTTACTCCATTTGATATGAATGGCATCAAGAAATATTCTTTAAATCTATGAAAGTAACAGAAAAGAATAGTGAACATGTCATTTCAAAGGTCAATTCTAAGATTAGGTTAGAGATGCAACAATAGAAACATTCTATTGAAAAGTCACCTCATGTTCTTCACAAAAAAAATTGAAAATGGGAAAAGGTTTACGTTTTCTACTTTTTTTGCAGGGCAAATTTTTGATGGCTCGGCAGGCAATTGTTTTAATCGATACTCAGCAAGTCTTCTTTCATTTCTTTCTTGAATAAGCTTAAAATGCAAAGAGATCATCTCTTCCTCTAATCTGGAAACAGTCATCTCTAATGATGCTATATTGGACAGCAATTCTTGTGCCTGCAAACAACACCCACGCATTTCTTTGAATTATAAAATGCTTAGAAATATGAAACTCGTAATAACTAACAAGAAAATGGAATGCATTCCATATAACTATCCATTTGTAGTAAAACGCCATGTTTTCTAAAGTACAACTCATTGGAACATTGCAATATATATAGATGATAATCCAGTGAAAGGTTAATTATATCTAAGGATCAAGGAAAGCTGCATCCAGAGATTGTGTTGATGGTTTCTTCTTCTTCTTCTTCTTCTTCTTCTTATTTTTTGCTGAATTTTCCAAAATAGGAAGGTATTCCCAAAAGGCTTCTAAAACATGGAGAAAAAAGAAGAGAGCTTGTAAGAGTTCGTCTGGCAAATTTGGTCTGATATTTAATTTTTTTAGGGAGTCGAGGACATTAAATTAAGTCTTGGAAAAAATATGAAGTTAGTGGAGGCACCATATATGCAGCAGTTGGAGAAGCATGCTAAAAAAACATGTGCAATGCACATGAGTAATGTAAATACACTGCATTGCGTGACTACACGAATGAGTGCGACGGATGCCCACATGGGTAAATGAAATTTACGGGGAACACATAAAGTGTGCATGTGAGACACTTCAAAATGCCTGGACTAGACACTTCAAAATGGCCATTGTGCCCATGTCATGCCTGGACTAGGCACACGACCTATTAACATATCTCAGCAAACTTCACTTGAATCCATAGTAAGCAGGAAGTTACTCTCAACTTCCTGCAGCAACATTCCACCCTATAGACAAAACTCTAGTTATTATTGGGGATGAATAAGCAGGAAGTTAGTCTCAACTCTAGATTTGAGCACTTTAATTGGTCGATTTCAGCAATTTTGTTTCCAGGTCGAGTGTATCCCAAGCTCTTCCTCACTGATGTTGCTTAAAGTTCATCTTGTTATATCCTAGAGAAAATTTGAACTCGATTTGATACCATTGTTGGGGATGAATAATGAATTGATCCACAAGAAAAGCACTTGCAAACTTTGAGGTTGACGATTGTTATTACTTACTAGTGGACAAACTATCATTCTAATTTTCTGGCAACAGTTTCCCAACATCTCCAACCCTCATCTCAAACAGCTGAAAAGTATCAAACAGATGCACAAAGAATTTGATATGAAATTTGTGGTGTTGATGCACACGACGTGTGAAAACAAAGGGAACTCAGTTGATATAGTTCTGTGTTGATTGAGAATATATACTTATTTTATTCAATTCACTACTCTCGAGTGTATGTCAATGGCATAAAACGTTGCGGAAGTGGATCTGAACTGTGATCTGGCTATAAAGATGATAACTATCTAGAAACATATCTATTTTATAAGACATTAAGAAACATAATGTTTGGTTTGACAACGTTAGTTTATATATTAAATGGATCTCTATGGGATCGAAGAGGATACCTCATTTGGAAGGCATGTCAAATCAGATAGCGTCACAGCAGCATGCTCTAAAGCATTTTCAAGAACGACATGCAATTCCATTTCATCCTGCAACACTTGTTGGAGCCTATGAACCTGAGACATAATATTAGGTAACACTAATCTAGTAAGAGAGAGAGACAGAGAGAGAGGGGTAATATTTCATGAAGCTGAAAAAAAAGACACGTCATATCAATAGTCAATGTAGATTTTAACCAAAACATTTCTCTATCAAGTACTTATTGAAATCTCAATATCCTAATATTTTTTGTGACAAACAAATTGAATCACCAGATTCACCCAATCGAGAACATTTAATAAACTGTATATGATAAGTTGGCAATCATTCTACAAAATCACAATACAAACTAGGGCAATAGAGATTGACGATGAGCTCCAAAAGGCAGGTAGCAGAAACATGATACCACATATTACCTAAGACATATTATAATCATTATCAAAAATTTAATTACAATAGAAGAGAAGAATAAAGTACACTTACATCCTGCTCCAGTTGAAACCTAGAAGAACGTTTGGAGAAGTTTCTTTGATACAACATCATGCTTCCAGCTTCTCCAACTTGATTATTTTCCTAAAATATTACTACAAGCTTAGAAATTTGATAAGAATACAACACTTTTTCAATCTAAAAGTTGGATTACATAGTAAAGCTTTAAGGCCTACCAGTAACAACTGTGTAATCAAAGAATCCTTGTTTTGTGTTTTTTGTTTGCAGGAAAAAAAAATACAATAATGAAGTAGGAGTTCTGAAAACATGGAATATATATTCATTGAGAATGACTAATATTAAAAGATATACAAAATACACCAATTTTACTCTAATGCATAAAACATTTATCTGCCTCTGGTCAGACAGTATCCAGTTGAGAACCAAACATCATGAGGAAAACTAATGATACCATCTGATAAGGGATAGAGAGCATAGAAGTCACCAGAGTAATTGCTGTTGTTGATGCTAAAGCACTGAGAAATAGAAATTGCATTTTTCTTTTAAAAAATTGTAAGTTTATCCAAAAGGTAAATCAAATATAGACCGTCATAGACTAATTGTCAAGAGTAAAAATAAAAAAAATGGTACTGGAAGTGGAAATTGCAATTTAGATGGTGATTAGAGTTTGGCTGTGTGATTCTCTTTATTTGGAAGCAATGTGGAGTGGCATGTCTTGGAAGTTGAAACCAACCTGCGATTGGAATGAGCGCCTATCTATCCTGAAATCATCTTGGTTACCCATCTTAAGTCTCGCATCATGATTTTGTTTTGGTTTCGGAAAGTTCTTAGGAATCGAATCTTTTCTGCTTAAGAAGAGAGGGAAAAAAAATTGAGCTTAGCATAAGCACTGCTTCAATTAAAACAGAGAATAAGCAGCACCATCATGTGATTACATGTTCGTTTTGCATTTCAGAGCAGGCCGGTCACACATTCTATAAATTCAGAACTTTATCAAATCGCTGATGTATGCTGCTTTTACCTGCCCAACAATGGTAACAAGGAAGCATATTACTGAAGCGTATATTTATTCCCAGTATGACAGTTCTATAGAAAACGAAAAAAAAAAAAAAAAGATGTTCAACATAATGTCTCTAAGGTACTCGAGCATTGTTTCCTAATCTTCGGTTCGTAGAAATTAAAACAGAACAAAGTCTTCGTGAGTCCTAATGTTCTTCCCTCCAGCTAGTTTCAAATGGAAAAGACCACTAAAAGGCTGTTATTCGAATCATCTCATAAAGAAAACAAATCAAAAACCCCACCAACCAAACCATTATCGATGCAAAAGATTGGACACGGAAGCATAAGAAATAGACAGAATCATTCGATCTCCGAGCTTGCGGCTCAATCAATGAGCCTAAGCGAGCACTGGACAGGGGTGGATGGAGGAGCGTTCTTGCAAGGAGAAAGAAGATCAAAATGTTACCTGGATAAGAGTCGATCTGGGTCTCTGAGTGGAGAGATTCGAGCGAGATCGCTACTGGACAAAGAGATAAAGAGTTCATCACAGATTTCAAATTTCAAACACCGAGTTGGTTACTATTAATATCTTATTGATCTGTTCTTATCATCCGTCTGTCTGAACAGGAAAGTTCCCGGTCCCAAATTCTCCCCTACCCACAATATCTCCTCTCACACAGTCTGACGTGGCGTCCGATAAAGGAGATGACGAACTTTTGGGAATCTCCGTTGGGCATTTGATCCTGATTCCGCCTTACAGTTGGGTCCCACGGCCATCACCCGTGTTTATTATATTTTCCAGTCATAAATTTGTATTCGAGCGGATCGATCTAGGGCCACCCTGCTGGGACTGGTTGACAACTCGGGTGCGGTCGCTATTTGACTGCAACCCAAACGATGCTCTATGAGAGGAGATTAATCGAATATTCGCATGAGGAGGTTGAGACGGTGTTGGAGCAAAGGCTTCACCACCACCTCGCTTCCTCCCTCTGGAACCGATTCTGTCACCTCTCCTCAGCAGAGGTTGTCCCAAATATTTCGCAACCTGCCTTCCCAATCTTACCTTCCACATCCACGCCAACGCGTCTCTCAGCCGCCTTCCCGTGTCACCGAGGATTTCTGCTGCAGTCTCCTCGCTTCCTGCTCCATTTCTAGATCCTCGAGGCATGGGTTGTGCGTCCACAGCCTCATCATCAAGCTTGGTTTATGTGACCAACTCCCGCTGAGCAACCACCTCCTCGGTTTCTATTCCAAATGTTGTGGACTCGACAGTGCACGCAAGTTGTTCGACGAATTGACCAACAGAGACGTCGTGACCTGGACGAGCATCATCGCGGCCTGCACGCGAACCCAGAAGCACCAGGAGGCGCTGGAGTTGTTCAAATGTATGCTAGTTAGTGATCCCTCTGTTGTTCCTAACGAGTTCACGTTCTCAAGCGCCGCCCGCTGTGCCGCCTCGCTCAGGTACCTTGACCTCGGGGTGCAGATCCATGCGCAGGTTCAGCTGCACGGCCTTGCGGCCAATTCAGTGGTTGGCAGTGCTCTCTCGGACTGCTATGCAAAATGTGGGAGGTTGGAAGAAGCATTGACGGTGTTCTCGTCCACAGAGTACAAGGATGTCGTCTCCTTGACTGCCATGATCTCAGCTCTCGTCGAAGCCGAGGATTGGGCCAAGGTAATCCAGTTGTACTCGCTCATGATCGAGAGTGGCATTCCACCAACAGAATTCACCTTCGCCAAGCTTCTCACGTCCTGCGGGCGCTTCTTTGGCCTCCGCGGCGGAATGATGCTCCATGCTCACGTGATCCGTTTGGGGGTCGAGCTCAATCTGGTGCTGAAGACGGCGCTAGTTGACATGTATTGGAAATGTCACTGGCCGCGCTATGCCATAAAAGCGTTCCGGCAGACACCGGACTCTGATGTCATGCTCTGGACGGCGATGATCACCGGATACTCCCAAGCAGGATACTACCATGAGGCCTTCGCGATGTTCCAAGAGATGGAGAAGGGAGGGGTGGAGCCGAATGCCTTCACCTATGCCGCAGCCATCAGCACCTGTTCCTCTGTCCCTTCGCCAGAATTAGGGAAGCAGATACACTGCCAGGCGGTGAAGGCTGGATTGGTATCCGATGTGTCGGTCGGCAATTCACTGGTTGACTTGTACGCCAAACTCTCCACGGATCGGGATGAACCAATGCGCGCCTTCAGAGCAATCGCCACTCCTAACGTCGTCTCCTGGACTGCTCTCATAGCGGGGCTTGCTCGACTCGGAGTTGAACACCTGGCTTGCGCAGCTTTATTGGAGATGCAGCTCGCGGGAATCGAACCCAATTCTTACACTGTGTCTACTATGCTCCGCAGTTTCAACTCTCCAGAAGCTCTGTCTCACGCAAGGAAGCTCCACGCTTACATCATTAAGACCATGGTGAAATCATCGGATTTGGTCGCCTGGAATGCTCTAGTTGACTTCTACGCGAGATTTGGGAGGGTGAACGAGGCATGGACCATAGCGCACAAGATGATGCCTCGCAGAGACGTGCTAACGTATACCAGCTTGGCAAAGGGGATCAACCAGACGGGCCACTACCGGAGGACGCTCGACCTGATCGCGCGCATGCACGAGCAGGAAGTGAAGATCGATGGTTTCATCCTTGCTTGCTTCCTATCATCTGTTGCAGGGTTGTCAGCGAGGCAATTCGGCGAGCAGCTTCACGGCTTCTCGCTTACGTCCGGACTTCTGAGCTCAGTTTCGGTCTCCAATGGCCTTATCGACATGTATGGTAAATGCGGGGGCGTAGACGAAGCGCGCAGGGTCTTCACAACGATGAATGAGCCAAATGTAGTATCGTGGAACGGCTTAATTTCCGGCCTAGCGTCGAACGGCCAGTTCGCCGCAGCTCTGTCAGCGTTTGAGGATATGCAGCTGGTGAGTGCGCAGCCTGACGAGGTCACCTTCTTGCTGGTCTTGCAAGCATGCAGCCACAGCGGGCTGGTCGACTCGGGCGTGGACTTTTTCAACTCCATGCACGAGCACGACGTAGTGCCGCGGCGAGAGCACTACGTTTGCTTGGTGGAGATGCTGGGGCGAGCGGGGAGGCTTGAGGCTGCGGCATGTACCATAGAAACGATGCCATTGAAACCTGATGCGTCAATCTACAAGACTTTTTTTGCTTCCTGCAGGCGGCATCGGAACCTGGTTCTTGGAGAGTGCACGGCGAGGAAGGCGATGGAGATCGATCAGTCGGATCCGACTATCTACGCGCTGCTCGCGGGATTGTACGAGGACGCAGGGAAAGTGGAATGGGGTGCGCAGACTCGGAGGATGATGAGGGAGATCATACCAAAGAGGGAGGCTCGAGTATGATCGAACTGGTAGCCCACCATTGATGCTGCATACGACAGCACCATGCAGGAACAGTTAGGAAGTTTTGATTTAATGAGTCAATCGACAGGTATAAGGTATTATGTCGAAAAATCAAAATCTCACTGTTTTTCCCCTCTGCGTTAGTTATTAGATCACAAAAATTGTGAGTCAACCATATATATTATCCACATTGGGATCTTCAGATTGACTCAAGCCACCTGAGAATCAATGATTATATACGCCATGCCTTACAACTACACTTTTGAGACATCAACAGCTATACAAACCTGTAAAAAATATGACAAACGTTGTAAATGTTAAACCATATGCATTCTATCAGGAAGTCAATCATCCCATACAGATTCAACCATCGCATCTAATAGCTCACAAAGATGTCACTGTTCATAAGAATAGACAATACACAACCATAAGAATAATCTTGTCATACCAGAGCTAACAACATGTGTAGTCATAACACGTAATCAAGCTGACATACATTAGTTTGTAGCTATACAACAGACCGAACTACTATTCAGACATGATAGCAAACTATTAACCATGAGGTTATTTGGAACAATAGACTCCGTAAAAGGCATTTTAACCAAAATCCTCATTTCAATAAGTTTTCTCTAATTTTACATGCAGTCCAAAAATCTTCATTGCACGAAACACTTGTTATCTTCACTCACTAAATCATCAATGGTTGTATGCAACAACGGAAGCGGGCTCTACGAACAGTATTCACAATCTCTTCTTGTGTGCATTCTAGCATCCCAACAATGTCAGAGAAGGAAGGGCGCACGTCAGGATCAGGATCCCAGCAGCTGGTCATGATCTGGCTAAGTGCTGGGAGGCAATCTTGCGGTATAATTGGACGCACACCCCTATTCACAACAGCAAATGCAGCCTGGACAGCTGTCATATTCTGGAAAGGGAGCATTCCAGTTATAAGCTCCCAGAGAACAATGCCAAAGCTATACACATCAACTTTCTGATTGTATGGCCTATGTTGTATCATTTCTCTGGGAACAAAGATGCAATCAACCAACAAATTTAGCAGCAATCCATAATGTATGAACACAAAGAAATAAAATGCAGTTAAAAGAAAACAACAATAAGTCAACATAAAAGGTGTTTTGAACTTTTTGGAGTTTTCCGTTGGAATTTTCTTTATCACAGAGCTATGCATAAAACATATCTTATCTCTAGCTGAATAATAGTTTGAATATTAATAAATATTTAATATCTGGCTATTAAAAGTGCTACATTATTTCCATCACGTTTGATTCCAAAGAAAAAAAAGAGAATAAAATTTAAGCGCCTATAGCAAATTGTCAGTACTATCATCTAATACAAATTGTAACAATGCTATTTAAAAACCAAATTAAAATTAAATTCTGGAGGAATTAAGAGCATCCTTACCACCCCCAACCTAACAAGACACTACAATTGTACATCTAGTCAGTGTAGAAAGCATGTCCAATCATTATTTTTTAAGGTGCATTGGTTGATCTTTGAACATATAGAGAATTACCTCCAAAGGCTTTTATTTGTTAGTATTACACAGTTTAAGGCACATGTGAACCAGTAAAATTTTTTGTTTCTTTATGAATAGCTGAGCTCCAGGAAGTAACCTTGCAGCAAATGTATTTTGCAATATTCTAAAGCGTTGGCTTCCAATCCAATTGAGGAGGCCATTCTCCATTGAAAGCATAAAAATCTTAGTATAACATAGGAGCTCTCTTACTAAGGAGCAGTAGTAAAAGATGAGCTACATTATATTAATGATTATGGTATCATAAACCACATAGCCAATATGAAGAACAGATAAAACTTCCTAAAAATTAAATAACCTAGATAGTACATGTAATCACTGTTGCAATTTTTCTTTCTCTGAAATCCTTTTGTCTCAATTGAATTAGCCCTCTCCTTTGAGGTTATGATTTAAACCAATCCCTGCAAACTTGCAATCTCTCAACTATCTATCTAGTCAATTGATTGCTGCTATTTCCCCTTGGTTCACTTTTTGTGATTGAACTGGCTTCCTGTCCTACTTGTGGTCCATGATAATCTTGTAAGCCTTGTGCTAAAGGCAAAATGTAATTTCTCCAACAAAAGAAGGTAGAAGGCAAAAAAACTCCCTCACATTACAAAAGCAAAGTTCCAATCCACTAAGGGCATATATTGTGGTATCCATTGAACAGTTATTATCTAACAATGCCTGAAATCATTATTATGCCTTACTGCTTGAAATGAACTTAGAACAACAATTATCATAGGCAACCGTCAAGGGTTTGTTTACCTAAAAGGATGAAAAGGATGGAGGAATGAATTGTCCTGGGTAAATGGATAAACGAGTGGATGAATAAATAAATTTCTCTTTCCGTTTCCATTTGTTTATACTAGGCAAGGAAAAAGAGGGGTGAGAAAAATGAAGATATAAATCACTTATAACTTGGCCACGTTAACTCATCCTAGATCCTGGACCACATGGCTTATGCTTACTAGCCAACCCGACCAACTTGTCCAACCGTCAAGCCAAAGCAACCCACACAATATGTTCAAACCACATAGCTCAGCTAGCCCACTCAGTCCACCCAATCTGCCTAGTCAATTTGGCATGCCTGACCCACTCAGCCTACTCAACGCAACTTAACCTTCCCGTCTGGAATGCTTAGCCTACCTCACTCTATTTGCATGACATATAAGAATCAATTAGGGTACGTTTACTTGAAGGGATGAATAAAAGAGAGGATTGATTGAGTTGAATGAATGGATGAATATGTGGAATATATTTTTGGAAATTAGAAAAGGAACAAAAAAAACACCTAACAAAATTAATACAATTTACCAATTTTATGATCAAAGATTGTTA
>JBBPFP010000106.1:993607-1004202 GCA_037974795.1 Kaempferia galanga | reverse complement strand
AAAGTTTAGTTTAAAACAATTCATACCGACAACATACTACCGAATTCTAAATTATATATTGTGTATCGTACCAAAAAGTTTAGTTTTAAAAAATTTATACCGATAGCATATTGAAATTCGGTATATTATATATTTTTAATTTTTTTAAAAAAGTTATCCCTAGGGTTCAAGTTTCTTAATTGAATTATAGTAATCAACATTTTAAGATTTTACCTCTAAAGTTTAGATTTTCTAATTGAGTTATAGTATTAAGTAAAAAATTAATAATGAAAAAAATTTAGACGTTACGGGTATAATAATATATTTAGAATTTATATTTAAATAAATATTAATTTTTTAAATTAAGTTTAATAAAAAAATAAAAAACAAACAAATAATCCAACTCCTAAATATTCATCTATTCTCACCTTAAACCCTTTATCTTCAATCCTTGTTGTCATCGCCGCACTGGACTGTTGTTGTCACCGCTATTGAGGAGGTCGTTGACTCACTGCTATTGCTAGCGTCGGTGTCATCACGTTGTCAACGTTTCACAACAAGCTTTTATTTGTCATTTGGAGTTTTCTTGTCTGATCTCTTTTCAATTTCCTTTCATGTATGATCCCTCTTTGTTTGATCTTTTGTTGGTTCGGAACTCAACCAACAACCGAAAATTCTTACACCTCTCAATTGTTGTTTTCCTTCATTTTTATTGGACCTAAAAGAAGAGAGACAGAGTTCTTGGATTCTTGTTTTTGGATTATAATCTTATTTCACATGAGTAATGTTGCTAAAAGCCTATCTCTATTAGAAGACAAATAATAACTTTGTCAAATATTAAATTAGGTCTTGATTACATAATATTACTGATAAATTATTTAAGGTTTATATCCGTCTTATAAAAAAAAATTACATGCTCCAATATGCCTCTAGTACTTATAATAACCTTTATGTTTGCTTATGCTTTTAGACTCTTGTTGTTAATCTAATTGATATATACCTATTAAAGATTATTAATGATATTTATAATGGATAAAAGTTAGAGATAATATAGGAGAACCTAGGATAGTTCCCTTAAAGAGAAGATGAACTTTATGAAAATTTTATCAGGTAAATTATGAGAATAATTTTGTTGGAATGCTTACCTAAAGCCGAACAATAGGAGAAAGTTTTGGTTTAACGCTTATAAGAAATTATACAATTAACTTCTCAAGCAAATTAATAACGAAATGAGTGTAACTGTTATTCCATGGAAATTCAGTTCTAAGGATATGAAATTATGTATGTTAGATGAGTAATTAAAATAAATATAGAGCATTTGTTCATCCCTTTGAATATAATTTTTGAGTTTTTCTCTTGTCTCTAACTAATAAAATGATAAACAAATTATGTCATAGAGTTTAGCTCTGCCCTCTAAAAGGAGCTACACTAGCAGTGATATTAATTGTGACATTTATATTTATCGTTTTGACCTTGTGGTTTGAAAGAGTATAATTGATATAAATTGTCAATATAATAAATATAGCACTTATGTTATTGAGTTTCGTCCATGCTCTTCGAGAGTTGCATGATTATTTAAAGTATAAGGGAGTTAGCTCTGAGCACAAAAAGAGGGCATTTAAATCTTTTCCACACATTCATAGGGCCAAATCGATATAATTTTTTCTCATATGGTGGATTGTGAGTCATTCATCCTATTTATATGCGAGGCAACTAATTACGAGATGGATTGCGTGTCGTCAATCCTATTTTTATTATGTGAGCGGATCATTCATCATATTTTTATTATGTGGGACACTTTTTTTTTTGGGTGGATTTCAGGTCGTTCACCCTATATATGTGTTTATATATATGCATTTACATAATGTATTCTGTATTGGATGGATTGTGGGTCGTTCACTCCATATAATACATTTCTTTCAGATGGACTGCAGGTCGTTCACCTGATCTATGTGTGTATAGATGCATATATATGATGTGTTTTGTTACAATATGATGCATCCTTCTCCATGAGTAGTAAGTCGCTCACCTTGATATTTTCATCTATACATGATATGGGTGTATTAAATGCAATGCAGGTCATTCACCTTTTACATAATATACTTGATAAGTGTATTATATGTTATTTTCCCATTCAATAAATTACATTGAATTGTTAGATAAAATAAGACAATAATGGGTGAAATGTTTGAAGATGAGAAAATGAAAAAGCATTGATAAAAGTGGTTAATCAAGGATAAAAGACGAACGACAACATAAGTATAACTGAATAATACTTAAATATAGGAAGATGTAATTCTCTCTTATGTTAACCTCTTTGATTACATTTTGATGCACTTCTTTTTTATCTTCACTTTGCACTTTGTGCTCACTCTTTTTTTCTTTGACTTCCAGGTTAATTGCTGAGACATGCATGTACATACATTAATTAGGGGTGTTACATCAAAGGTATGCATGTAGTTTAGTTAGTTTACTCTATATTTTGCTCTGGCATTGTTGTAATTCGTGCACAGAGAGCGAAGCTAACGTCTTGGCAAGCTAAGCTCGTACAAGGCGTGACGCCCACGATGGGCGCCCAACATGGGTGATAGTTTGCATGGTAGGCACTTTTCATGCAGAGTTGCTCACGGTGGATGTGCAGGGTAACTTTTATATAAATGTGGCAAAAGGCGATTCGCTCGCCCCAGCGCGTCTGTTAGTTTGTCCCGAGAGCAACATAGAGGAGGTAAATCACAGGTGACTACTAGTCATTAATGCAAATGGTCAAGGCATGAGAGAAGTATATGTTCAGGCATGCCGAGTTTCAATGTCAAAATCTTATGCGATAATCTCCCATATTTTAACTATTGCACTACCCCGAGGGAAAATAGTTTCCACTACTAATTGCATTGTCCTCCTCTCTCCCCTCAATCTTTACTACTCATACCACTAGCCTTCATCTCCAGTTTACCCACATCGACTCTGGCCAACCCTTTAGCTCGACTGACCGCATTTATCGCCTCGTGCAATGGAGTCACTATCATCGAAAAGTTCTCAAATCTAGGCGAGCAAATAAGAATCGCTCTGCATTCCAAATCGAGGCCCGAAGTCGATGATAGCAATCCGTTTTCCATCAATTATGCTTCACGAGATGCACTAAAATAGTCCTTTCGGGATGGTCTAGTGGCTAGCACATGAGGTGTTGCCACCAATAAGGTCTGGGGTTCGAATCTCGGTAAAGCCGAGGTAAATATCTCCCTTATGTGCTAGTCACTATTCTAAATATTAGTAAGTAGTCATCCATGATTTACCTCTTTCATATTGATTTTGAAATAAATTGACAGAGACATTAAAAGTGAACGAAGTCGCCTTCTACCACGCATCTAAAAGTTAAACTATCCTTTTGAGATAGTACGGTGGTATTGTGCGTCAATAGGGTGGGCTTGACTCCACTTAATTTTGTATTTATTTTAATTAAGTTTTTATTCAGCCCCCACAACTCATGGACTATTTCCATTAACTCTCTTCCCTTTCCAATTTTCAAGTTCCAACCTATTCCAACCAAAAAAATTACTGGAAAAACTTGAATTAGAATATTTAATAAGAAAGGATGAAAACCAAACTTTAATTCGTGCAGGTCATATGTGAGCCGTTTTCCTTCCATTTTTATCATTTCGTCAGCAATTTCTTAAAGCTTGGGTCATGGAACCCTAGGAAAATTCCTAACCAAATCTGATTATGACCATCTCCTTCCTTCAACTTTTCAAAGATAATTTTAGTAAAATCACTGAGTGACCATCTTATTATGACCCAAATCAATTTTGCTTCATTTTTTGAGGAATTTCAACTCAATTCTAGATCCTTAGGTTGAGTTGGTGGTCTATTGTTATAAATTTTACCGGCTTGATTTAACTATGACTTTGAGGGTGCGTTTGGTTCAGGGTAATTGCTGATTACCTTGGTTATCTGTCTAAGGTAATCCAACATTACCTTGTTTGGTTTAGGTATTCGGCGATTACCAAGTCATGGTAAATACCCGCCACGTCAGCATTTTGGGTATAAAACCCGGAATCAGATAACCTCAACAAAAGTGAGGTTATGTTAGATTCCGGGGTTAACAAACTTTTTATCCAAAATTACCCTTCAATATTAAACATTTGAGACAAAAATATCCCTGTAGATTCATCGAATTACATTATACCCCGATATAATCAAATCGCGACGCAAAAAAACCTAACACGCGATCGAGTTCTCTGGCGGCGAACGAGCGGCGATTGGCGATCTGCGGCGATCTGCGGCAAACCAGCGGCGATCGGCGAACAAGTGGCCATCTTGTAGTCATCCCTCTCGCGGCCTTCGTTCCTCGACCTGGACATCGTTCCTCTAGAGATTTTGCAGCGCCGCACCCTTCCTCTCGCGACCATCTTTACTCTCGCGGCCGTCGTCCCTCTCGTTGACCTGTGAGTAACTAGCGACGGAATAATCTTTGTTCTTTGATCTTGTTAGTTATATGAAATCGTCCCTCTCGTCGTTGGATCTTTGATCTTGTTTATTCACTGAAATCACTCAGTGGCGATCTTTGATCTTTGATCTTGTTTATTCCCTACTGTTGTCCGAGTAATGCATTTGCTCCACCATTTTTTGTTAATTTTACACTGTTGTCCGAGTAATGCATTTGCTCGGACAATCCAATTTTATTGATTTAATAAAAAAAGAATTATGTTAAAATTCTTAGACTATAATCTATTGGGTGTTACCACATAATTAGAGAGATGAGAAATTACATTATTACTTCGAGATAGTATTGACTATAGTTTCTCACTAGTCTTCAGCCTTTGTTTCTTATCTTTAGTATGCTAATACTGTTGTCCTTAAAAGAGGAAAAAAGCAAACATAATTTATTAGGACAAACTAATAAATTGACTGTAATTTGCTGGACAAAGTGTTGTCCTTTAAATTTTCTATTTTATATGAATTAGTTGTTCTATTTTATTAATCAAGTCCTCCTCGCTAATTGACTGTTTGATTTGTTTCCTTATGTACATGATAGGCTGATATGACTCGATTAGCAATAACGCAAGAGAGGAAGATGCTTTCTATATTTATTATGCACATGAAGATGATGGAAACCAACTTATTTATTCTTTTATCATTGGCAACTATCCTAGCGATTAAGAGGAGGAGTGCTAGATTGAGGAGGAGCATATCATATGCTGATCAGGCCTTGTCTAGATATAATATTAGGTCTATAAACTTAAATGAGATGGGTTTTCATAGTGATCGACAATGTGTCGATAACTGTAGGATGGATAGAAGGTCTTTAGATAAACTTTGTTATTTGCTAACGACTCATGGAAAATTGAAAGGAAACAGAAATATGTCAATTAGTGAACTGGTAATATCTTTTCTTCACATTATTGCACATAATGTGAAGAATAGGGTCCTAAAGCGCCAAACAGTTCGATCCGGTGAGACAGTTAGTAGGCAATTTCATTTGGTCTTGAACTCTGTTCTACGGTTACACAATATTTTACTTAAGAAGCCAGAACCAATCCCAGAAAATTGCACAGATGAGAGGTGGAAATGGTTTAAGGTAAAGTATATAATTTCAATAAATATATTTTTGTATTAATTTAATGTGCATAATAAATTATTCTGATTTTATGTTACTTCTTTGAGTGTAGGGTTGTTTGGGAGCATTAGATGGGACTTATATTAATGTAAATGCCCCAGCAGAAGATAAACCTAGGTATAGAACCAGAAAAGGTGAAATTGCAACTAATGTCTTGGGTGTATGCACACCCAACATGCAATTTAGCTATGTCCTACCGGGCTGGGAAGGATCCGCGGCAGATGGTAGAGTCTTAAGGGATGCTATTAGTAGGAGGAATGGCTTGAAAATTCCTCAAGGTAATTAAGTTATAATTATTGTAAAATAATAGTCACTTGTAATATAGTTAACAAATATTTGGGTGTGTCTGTGAATTAATACATGTTCACTTGTAATTTATATAGGTTGTTATTATTTGTGTGATGCTGGATACACAAATGGGGAAGGATTTTTAGCACCATATAGAGGTCAAAGGTACCACTTGACTGAATGGAGGCATGGTTACCAACCAGCGACAGCTAAAGAATACTTTAATATGAAACACTCTCAAGCCAGAAATTGCATTGAGAGGTGTTTTGGCATTTTAAAAGCTAGATGGGCTATATTGAGAGATAAGTCATTTTATTCTATTAAGACTCAATGTAGGATTATTTCTGCTTGTTGTATTCTCCATAATTTCATAAGGTATGAAATGACAATTGATCCGATAGAGACTGAGATTGATGCCCTTGAGTCAAATGAAAGTGATGACGACGACGACGACGACGATGATGATGATTTGATCAGGCATTGTGAGACTAGTTCTGCTTGGACTGAATGGAGAGATACGCTTGCAAATGATATGTTCACGAGCTGGCAGTCTTCAATTAATTAAACTTGATGTTCTTTTTTGAAATTTAGGTTTCATTTCCATGTACTAAACGATTTGATTATGTTGTATTTAGGTTTATTATCCAATTGAAGTCCATGTACTGAACAATTTGATTAAGTTTGAACTATTTGATTGAATCTGCATTTTGTATATTATTCATTTGAACAATTTAATTATGTTTTATGCAAAAACATTGTGTTATTTGGATGGTTTAATTTCAGTTTGCAATGGAGCAAGTGGAAAGTTCAATGCCAAAGAATCTTAGAAGAAAAACTCAAAACACAAAACACGTGTGGACAAAACAGGAGGATGCTATATTAGTTGACTGTCTCGTTGAGTTAAGCAAAGATTCAGCTTGGAAGGGCGATAATGGTTTTCGAACGGGGTACTTGCTACATTTGGAGAAACTCATGGCTGCTAAATTGCCATCAAGCAATCTGAAGGCTACCCCTCATATTGAGTCAAGGTACAAGCTACTAAAGAGACAGTTCTATGCTATCAATGAGATGCTGAATCATAGCAGTGGATTTGGGTGGAACGATGTTGATAAGTGTATCATTACAACAAAAGATGTCTTTGATGATTGGGTTAAGGTAACTTTAATGTTTTTATATTTCTTGGATATTTCTTGTTATTTTTGCTAATGATATGTTTTTAGAGTCATCCGGCTGCTATTGGTTTAAGAAATAAAGAGTTCCCTCACCTTGATGACTTGATGTCTGTGTGGGGGAAAGACCGTGCCACAGGAGCTAATGCAGAAACCCCAGCTGATGCAGTAGAAGAGATAAATTTATGTGACGAAGAGGCTGACACGCCACAGGGTGCGAGAGATGAAGAATCTAATGATGTCAACGAAGCAATAAGGAATTCTCAGACTCCAGATTCATCAAGTTGTCCATTAAACAATAAGTTAACGGCTAAAAAGAGAAAAGGGAAAGCTGATGATTCTCTAGGTGACTTGGTGGGAGAGCTTCACAATTATGTTATTGCTGCTAATGAGGGGTTGAAGGGAATGTCCACCTACTTCAAGAAACAAACTGATAGTAGTGATAGAAAGATGAAGATATTTGATGAGTTAGTAGAACTTTCTGGATTTTCTGAGAAAGAACTTATGGATGTTGGGGAGTATCTTTTCAAGGATGAATACAAGGTTGACTACTTCTTCGCATTGCCAAAGGCATTTAGGAGAAATTATGTGGTGAAGCAGCTTAATGAGATGCATCCAAAATGAATTAAATATTTGAATTAGATTGTTGGTACTTATATTTTGAGATACTTTGGATTGAACTTGGGTGAATGTTATTTTGGGTTGAACTTGGGTGAATGTAAGGTTGACAGTTTATTTGCAATTTTAATGTCAGTTTCATGTCAGTTTCATGGAGTATTATGGATTGGCTGAATGTTGTGCATTGCTTTTGATCATGATGTTCTTTCTTTCTGAATATGGAACATGCAGGTTTTTGTTTGTTGGCCATGAAGATTCTTTTAATTGCTGATTGTGATGTATCCATGTTGGTTTTTGTAAAGGCTATTGAAGAATGTATCAGCTATGTGCTTTTTCGGATGGTGATGTATCAGAGCGTCATCATGTGTCATTCATGTTTTATGTTTGTTTTTTGGAGCTTGGTATATGCTGCTGGATTTACAGAACTTGGCAGTTTGCCATGATCATGCGGTGATGAGATTGTATATGGGTTGAAGGATGTGAATATTTTGGGATTTTGGTGATGCTACTGTTGAGGAATAATGAGCTGATTTTTTTTTCCAGGTTTCAAGATTTTATGTAGAAGTGTTTCAGTGATGTCGCTGTTTGGTTTTAGTGTTCTTTAAAAGTAGGCTCATTTGTTTGTTATATTTGACAATTTTGTGCCTGATTTAATTTGGACTGCTTTGACAAATTGAGCCGTTGTATTTTGGGGTTCAATTTTAATGGACTTCATAATCATATTTCTTTTGTAAGCTCGGCAGTCTGCAGGATGAGGCTGTCTGTTGTTTAATTAGAAGTTTTGGATACGTGATCAAATGATGGGTGAGTCTTTTCAACACAAGAGCATCTGTATAGTTTTATCCTGTTCAACAGAATTTTGCATGTGTATAAATACAGTACGTTGAAGATCTTGTTAAAAACAGAACTAATGTCTGGCACAAGAGCATCTGTATAGTTTTAAGATTGGTTTGATTTGATGGCACACGAGCTTTTTTGTCTTTGTTTTCAGACACCACCACCATCGTTTCTCCTTTTGACTCCATTTCTTGCTTCAAAAAGCTTGATGCATTATCTTGAGCAAATATATGTTGAAGAAAGAACACTGATTAAATCGTAAAGAGAAGATTGTGTTCATCATATTAATATATTAATATTATTAATATATTAATATATTAATATTATTAATATATTAATACATTAATATTAGTATTAATATATTAATAATATTAATATATTCATATATTCATATTAATAATATATTAATATTAATAATATATTAATATTTAATATTTTAATATTATTAAAATATTTATATTACTAATATGAATAATAAAATATTAATAATATTAATATATTAATATATTATTAATATTAATATATTAATATATTATTAATATTAATATATTATTGTATAGGCTTGAAATAAGGGTAATATAGTAAATGTAAAAGTAGGTTATATACTAAAACCTCCAACCAAACAAGTTTTTGTTAGATTACTTAGATTTGAACCAAACAAAATTAGGTTAAGTTTTATTCCCCATAACCTTGGTAATGTGATTACTTGGTAATCACATTACTGAGGTAATATACGATAACTTGAACCAAACGCACCCTCTGATCACAGACTCCAACAATCATTTGTACAGTTCGTTAAACAGAGCATTGAAGAATCAAACTGTGTCAGCAGGAGCTCAAAGGTTGCTATTATTTACCTACGGAAATTGACAGGTCGTAGAAGCCACAAAGCAAAACAGTAAGATATCTATCATACCGAATAGTGCTTACCTCGCAGGGTCTGGAATCAATCCGCTAAAAAGGCAAACTGATTGATTGATTACCCGAAGATGGATGAACATATGCTAACTCTTTCTCGCTCTTTTTTTTTTCTTTTATTTTTATTAGTTAAATTTCTCCTTAATTATCTGCAATCTGCATTGGATGCTTTCCACGGAAGCACGCCACCAGCGACTACATCAAGTTTGCATGTCAGGAATCAGAAAAGGGGGTGCTCGAGGGGCACTTTACAGCACCGCCTATAGTGTGACATGGATCATCAACAATAGCTGAAAAGGAGACGTTGAACGGCAATTCCTCGGCCTATTCCATTAATTCCTCACCACCTCTATGATCATACACAACTCGTCCCCTTAGGAGGGTCTAGTGGCTAGCACATGAGATATTACCGCCAATAAAATCTGGGATTCAAATCTCGGTAAAGCCGAATTAAATGTCTCCCTTATGTGCTAGTCACTATTCCAAGTGCTAGTAAGTAGTCATCCATGATTTACCTCCTCCGTGTTAGCCCTGGGACGGATTGGCGGGGGCTCTGGAGGCGAGCGAAGTCGCCTTTTGCTACCAAAGAACTGGAGTGAAGCATACTCGTGATTTACCTCCTCTGTGTTAGTCCTGGGACGAATTGGTGGGGGCGCTGGGGGCAAGCGAAGTCACCTTTTGTCATATCAGAGAACTGGAGTGGAGCAGGGCCGGGAGGTTTAGTGAGAGAAGCTCCAATTTTTTATCTAGGATGTTTTCATCTTTTTACTTGCGAATAGCTTCAGAATTTGACCGGAGTGGGTCTCTTCCACACCGCTGGTAGGAGAGGGCATTGGAGATACTCTTAGTGGCCTCCACACGCTGTGGGGGACTGATTTGGAGCATTTTGAGGACACAAACACTGAGGTAAGGTGTGGTACGAGTTCTCCTTTTGGTTTTTGGTGTTTCCGGCAAATTGTGGGCTTCTCCGACGATCTTGGCCGGCTCCAGCCACCTTCTCCAGCCAGGGGCGACCCTCTTCCCCAACCAGCATCTGCCAAGTCATTTGGTGGGGGGCTGAGGTGGAGTTCCACTTGCATGAAACCTGGTCAAACTCATTAAATGGCAAGGTTCTTCATTGGCCAAGTTGGGAGGCGAGCTAGTTTCCAAGGGACAGTTGGTTTCCTTCTTCTTAT
>JBBPFP010000106.1:974036-991075 GCA_037974795.1 Kaempferia galanga | reverse complement strand
TCACGACGCCCTTCTGGCTCCTCCTCGAGCGTCACTTCTCCAAGACTTGTGCCAGGTTCGTGCCGGTCGGTGGGTGGAACGGTACGTTTCGCCCGTTTCGACCGACTAAGCATGAAATTTCTATCCTTGGTTCAAGGAACTAACTAATGTGTTCCCTTAAATAGGTAAACGTCATTGATCATGTAGTTCATCGAGTCCCGATGGTTCCCACTTTATATCTCTTAAAAACCATCCCAAAGTAGACAAGTAATAAACAAATCCCTCTGACACACAAATTCTATGATTTGTGTGCTCATCCTGAAGCAGCAACAAGCCTACTGAGTGCATTAGCAAGTTTGTTCTCCCCAAGATGATGTTTCAAGATAAAAATTGTATTCTTGAAAGAAATAAACCCATATAGCATGTTTGACACATTATTTCACAATTAGATGGAGTTTTGTACCTTATGATCGAAGTGCAAGATGAACACATTCGACATCTTAAACCCTCAATGATAGCATCAAACTGTTCATCATAAGTTGAGGAGCATGTTCTAGTCTTGTTAAATTTTTCGCTAAAGAACATAATTAAATCTTCCTTGTGGCTTAAGGTGTCTCCCACCCATACATGTAATGCATCACAAGTGGCTTCAAAAGGCTTGGTATGATCTAGGTGACTAAGGACAGAAGACCAGTCATCCTTTCATTGACTCCAAAAAGATTGTGAAAGCAGAGTATATCCAAGTGAACTCTCCTTTTCTAATAAAGGTCCTTATGGGATGGTACTAAATTTTTTAATGAAGTGTGTAAAAGAAAAGAAACAGTAAGACTGTAGTAACATTGAACTTCTTAAATGTAATTGGATTTAGGCCAACCCTTAGTTATCTTAATTTTGTCATCATCAGATCTTGATTAGAAATGTTAAAAGGATGTATTAACAAAAACATATTCTTGAAATTGATATAAACTTTTAGTTTTGAAAGACTTAAGGAACACATTAAATGCTTCACTTTCTATATAACAAAATGTCATCAATCTAGACTACCAATAACTTTCGCATAGAGGTCCATATAATTTGTTGCATCACCCTCACGAATATGCATGGAATGTTTGACAGTTTGAAGGCGATGACTAACTATTTACACAACTCATCTTGTGTTTTATATAAAAACTTTCATGCATCATCAATTCATGATTTTAGTTTTAGCTTAATTTGGATGCCAATTAACCATCTAAATGACTTTGGATCTCTCAATTGACGATCCCACAGGATTAAAGAGAATATTTGAGAGCCAAGAATATTTATTGTTAGAAAAATGAAAATCATATAGGTTTTAAAATAATCTGATTTCAGAAGACTAGGATAAAATAGACCAGATTTAGTAGAGTAAGTAAGAATAAAATAGAAGTTATTCAAAAACAAGTAGAGCAATGTAGACCATAGATTGATTCATTTATAAAATTTCTATTTGTATTTGCGCATGATTCAACAAATCGAAAACAACTAGGGAACAGCAATATTAAGTTGCACCTGCTCTGAACTAGCCATTGAGCCATGGCATGCGAGAAGCAGAACCTTTGTAGGATCTCCAAGAAGAGGATTAGCTTGCAACTGATCTTTGAGAGAGTTGATGTCATCCCAACCAGTCATAAACACCAAAACTGCACCAGGCCTTTCATTCCGACAAATATGGCAAAGAACACCTTCTATAAGGTTAAAACCAATGGAATCTGGATTCCAACAAGATAGTGACTCGCGAGTATGTGAACGAAACTCCCTGAAATCTGCAGCCGCTAAGGCATCCTGAAAAAAATGATAACATTATTATTATTTTTATTTAAATTAGAGCTTTAACTTATAAATTATAATGGCATATTTCATACCTCAACAGCAGAAGCAATTTGGCTTTTCCTTTTCCTGAGAGTTTGTTTCTGCATTTTCCACGTTTTGTCTTGGCCATAATCGTCAATTTGATTGTATGGAGTCAACCTATGGCCAGTCATTTCCAGAACACTCTCCAAAAAATGTGTACGAACTGGATACGTAAAACCCTGTAAATTAAATTAGATTCATGGTTCAAGTATTCAATTAATAAACGACAAGAAAAGCATCATATATGAGTGAAAACAAAAAATGCAGGCACACATCGGAGCATACATCAAAATGCTGATACTGTAAGGTAAATTTTTGAAGATTAATAAACCAAGACTGATCAACCAAAGTAAGCCAACCAAAATCCCCAATTCAGACAGATTAAATTGATTTTCCAAATCGAAATTGGTCAATCAGGATAATTTCCCATTTTAAGTTTTAGATCCAAATATTGAACCCATGGAGATATTAAAACTAGAACAGTCAAGCACAATCTACATATTTATAAAGGAGAATATATAAATGAAATAAAAAATAGTGATATCTGAGCATGCATCACAAAGTTGATACTAAACAACAATGATTAGAACGTTAACCAATTCAAGGATATGGCCCACTAATTTAAACCAAACAAATCTATAAATAGAACTGATTTAGAGTCTGGGATTCTGGATTAAGTTCAACAGATTTTAAAATCTACAGACTGACTCAAAAGAGAAACTCAAATCAGAACATAATTTACCATTAACCAAGATCTACAAATTGACTATTATAAATTCAAGTATTCAATAGCTTTCCTGAGAACCATGATGGGCAAGTATCAGTATCGCAAATATTCCAAAAACTTAAGTATCCCCCGTATCGAATTAGAATTAAAAAGAAAAACCTTAAAAATTGAAAAAACAAATGGAAAATATAAATA
This sequence comes from Kaempferia galanga, assembly GCA_037974795.1. Lineage (NCBI taxonomy): Eukaryota > Viridiplantae > Streptophyta > Magnoliopsida > Zingiberales > Zingiberaceae > Kaempferia > Kaempferia galanga. Next base: position 988,302 of record JBBPFP010000106.1, on the reverse strand, counting down.
AATTTATTTAATAACTGAAATAACAAAAGGGATTCAAAAAAGTCTTTCAGAATATTATTTGATATTTGAAATATTTCAAAAGATAGGCAATGGTATTGTTTGCTATTTATTTCCTTCTCATATAAATTACCTGTATTCTTGATATCATTTAGAAATATTCAGAATATTACTTGATAATCAATTGATATTGTTACTTTAAATGAGAAATAATCACTAATAATTATAATATTTAACATAATGAATACCTATTTGGATTACTAATTTAGTAGTAAATTATTAATCATCAATAAAAATATTGAGTATTCACTATATAATGAAAATAATTACACTTGTTAATTGACATAAAAATACTAGTAACTATTACTTTATTTGAATCCCTGCACAAAAAATATTAATTTATTTCAACTTTACTAAATTATTGATAAATGAAAAGGTATTAATAACTAGCAATATATCCTAGAAACTATAATTTTAATCAAGTCTACCAATAAATATTTTTTAATTAAAATAATATTTAATATTTTAACATCAAAATATGATAATAAATTACTAATAATTATATTTAATAATGAAGGGGAGTCTTGGCACAACGATAAATTTGTTGCCGTGTAATCTAAAGGTCACGGGTGCAAGTCTCAAAAACAACCGCTTACAAAGTATGGTAATGCTACGTACAATAGGCCTTTCTCGAAACGCCACATTGGTGGGAGCTTTGTACACCAGGCTGCCCTTAACTAAAAAATAGCAGTATTTTTTGAATCAAACACAATTTTTTTTATAATAATTAATTATACACTAATTAGGACAAGGCAATATCAGAATCATTAATTAATTGTACGAAACCAAGATATCATATCATACTGTACAATTACATATTTATCAAAAATAAGTTAATAACGGATATTTTACATTAAATATAAGTATATAAGTTGAAAATCCTAATATCTTTATGTTTCTTACACCCCCGCATTTTCTCACAACCACAACACATGTCTCTCCCCTGCCTAATACAATCAGATATCCTAATGGCCACAAAATCACAAGTCAAACACAACCAAATACCGACAACACACAGTTTCACCATCATCATATCAATGCATTAGGTATCATTCAAATAACCTGAAATTCTATGACTTCCACTTGAACTTAGGTTTTTGAAGCTGTTAACCACTACATTCTTCTTCTTCTTCTTCTTCTTCTTCTTCTTCTCCTCCTTGGTTCACTCGAGATGCCCAGGAAATCGGATAAAATTGTTAGAACCCTAAGTGGTTGAGCCACGTTTGTTATGATGTGTTGTCAAATGAGTTTAAATTAGGTCTTGTTGTTACTTCTGATGTCTGTATCTAAGTATAAAGAGACTTAAGAGGGCACACAAGTACCCGTAGGATCCAACAGAGTACGACAAAGGGCGGTATGAGACACCGGAGGGACCGGAAAGGATGAGGAGCATCGAAGACAGAAAAACCTAGGCAGAAGACACAAACAGTGAGAATGATGACACGAGCCGACGGGTTTGGTGAATCTACAGGACGAGAAGCTGCGGAAGAGTACTCTAATGAAGCGGGAAGGATGACACGAGGAGTGAGCATCCAAGGTACGAGATGCTTGGAGGAAATCTATGCAAGGTAAGCAAGTGAGATGAGTTGAGTGACATGTATTCGGGTTGAGGGTACAGCTCAACCATAGGCGGACTCAAGCGTAGTCGACTAAGTTAGAAGGTTCGGGAGATTGGAAAAAGATTTTCGATTGACCGGACAGCTCAGTTCAATTGACTTATGCACAGGATAAACATTATCTGCTTGTAGGTTATTTATGGAGTTGGATCGGTAGATCAGACATTGGGATCGAGCAACCGGAAGCCACATGGAAGCTCACCCAACAACGCAAATCCGACATAAGTGGGATCGAGCGATCGGAGTGCGGGATTGGGCGACCAGATGACACGTGGCGAAAGATCCAAAATAGTTATTCAAAGCTGACCAAGTTCTTGTCGACATGAATGGTGATCAAGCAACCGAAAGGATGCCACGTCAACAAACGGATGAGTGAAAACTGTTTCAAGGATAAGATCGACTTGCCATGTCATTGGTTTCCTATCGACCATAAAAGCCCTCCAGATCGACCAAGCATACCACATTAGCACTCAATCAAAAGTCTATAAAAGGAGATGAGGAGCTCAGTTGCACGACTAGAGCTTCGTTTACATTCAAAGTCTTTGATTCTTTTCTTCTCTTTATACTCAAACTGTTGTAAGAGGTTTCTCCACCTCTGGCACGTTATCGAAGAGAAGAAGGATAGTGGAATAACGCTTCTGTGCATAGGCCTTGGAGTAGAAACCTATAGGTTGTGAACCAAGTAAATATTGGTGTCCATTTCTTTCATGTTTTTTTTATTTTAATTAATGTGTGTGTCCTTACTAAATAGTTAGCAAGAGAAAAAGAACGTTTAATTTGTAGGTACACTATTCACCCCTCCCCTCTAGTGATCCAACCGCTTCGGCAACACATACAAAAATCAGATCAAACTAAGCCAATTTCAATCCAATTTGCTGATCTAGATGGTGACGTTGGCTGAGTTTGTCAATTCAATGTCAGTTCCAACGCCATTGGCATCATCCTAGGTCAACCATCATAAATAGAAGAAGAGAAGGGAAGATGTGCGGAGGATATAGATCATTGATTAATAATCATTTCATCTAGATCACCTCAAAGGAAAAAATCTAAAACAAGACAAATAGTTTGGTAACTCTATGGATAGGACGGATTCAGAAGGTGCCAAAAACTGAATGTAAATGCTGCCGAAAACACAAATGCACTATACTAATTAGCGACTTAACTATCAATTCATGTTATAGCATAAATCTTCCTTGATTATGGTCAAAAATGCAACAAACCAACCAGTAACCAGATTAGGACTTCAAGCTTTCTAATCAAGCTTTCATAGCTAAAGTTGCATCACAAAAAAGATGGGACCAAATCAATGAGACAAAACTGGGAAAAAAAAAAAAAAAAGGTAAACGAAATAAGAAAGAAGAAAAAAGAACAATAATAAGTGCTAAGTAGAATAAGAAATAGCTCTAGACTAAAATCAGTAAGTAGCACTAGAGGTCAGATTTCTAAGAATAAAGGCATTCTTCAACAAAATGCTAACTTACAGGGATGTGCAGCATTGGAGCACCACCAAAGTAGGAAGAGAACAATTCAGCATTCAGAGTTGCACTCATCAAAATTAACCTAAGTTCAGGTCGACGGGGGAGAAGATCTTTTAGAACAATGAGAAGGAAATCTGGTGAATGCAAGCAACAGATAGGTCATTAAAGATAAACTGCTACTTTCCCCTCAAAATTGGATTTCATGACAGTCTCAACAAACAAAATCACCTTCATTCATTCCACGTTCATGAATTTCATCAACAATAACATGTGTAACACCTTTTAAGTTTCTATCAACTAACAATCTCCTCAACAAGATTCCTGTGGTGCAAAAAAGTAAGTGAGTATCCCTTCCTTTCATGCCTTCCAGACGAACTTTATATCCAACCTACAAAAAATGATAAAGATTACTAGTTCTTTCAAGATACTTGAATCTGATTCACATAGAGAACATTTGAGACTAAGCGTTCAATGTAAAAGGACTTACAGATTCACCCAATTTCTCTCCCCTTTCAGCAGCAACCCTCTCGGAAACAGCCATTGCTGATATTCGTCTAGGCTGAGTACAAATAATACTGCAGGTCGCTCCACGGGCTGCATCTATCTCAGATTCTAAAATATATTGAGGTAGTTGTGTAGTCTTACCACATCCTGTTTCACCTGAAACAACCACCACCTATAGAAGGAAGAAAAATATCATTTGCTGGACTACTAACAAAAACTTGGTGATGAGAAACATGAGGATGTTACCTGTCGAGTGTATTGGAAAAAGATATTAGATATCTCAGTCATACAGAGCCAAACTACTAGACTGAACAACAGAGAAGTGTGTCGGAAAAAGACATTAGATATTTTGGTCATACAAAGCCAAACTACTAGAGTGAACAACAGAATGAATGATAATGGGGTTCAAGTCTGACTAAGTGGTCAAATGTGAAATAAAATTACACCCAGGTAATTTCAGATGCAGATCTGCTCAAGCACATTGATCTGCACACAGAAGATGTCAAGTTCATCATTGATCATTAACTACTTCACCATGGTAACATGATCTAAAGTTCCATTTTGTGTCATTCGAAACAGGCAAAACATTTCATTCCGCCAAACAAGCAGCACCCAGCACAATCTAGCACCTTCGTTTCATGAGCACTAAAGCCACAGGCGCACAACTTATCTCCTTCTCACAGAACTATCTCACGAATTCCTCCTACGCATAGAATGAAAAGAGCACATGTGAGCCAACACCTCCTTCTCTGAGACTTATTTCAACTGCGTCTCCCACTTTGTTGCTCCTCCACAGCTTTCCTCCTCAGCACATGAGGGCACATCCTTCTCCACAGCTTATTTCAGCAGTGTCTTCTACAGTTTGTCATTCCTCTGCACTGTCACTCGTCTACACTAGCTCCACACTGAAACCTTAACATGCAAGCTAAGTTCCTCATCTCCTACTCTTCTTCCTCTGGCATTGACCTTCTTCCTCCTCTCTTTTCCCCTTCTCCTCCTTTGGCATACATTCAGCACACCTCTGCCATACAGGCACCGACCACGCTGCCTTGAGCCGGTTGGGAACCGAAAATCAGGCTCCACTCAAGATTTCAAATCCTAGACACCTTTTTGTCCCCATTTTATCCAAATATTGATGTCAAGTAGTTAATGAGCAAAAGATGAATTGTACTAAATGAATTTACAGTATGTCAAGAAACACAAGATTAGATGAAACACAAATAAAGTTTCTAAGCAAGGATTTTGAAAAATCATAAACAAATAGAAACACCAGGAGGTAGGAAATGCCATTTAGTATTTTGATGGATGAACTCCAGCGGCACTCAAACAGGCCTATCAAACTTGCAGAGGAATTCAAACAAAAAATATTGTAATGGCTTAGAGTATTTTAATGAATCAAACATCACACATGACATGTCTTAAACCAAGAAAATTGCAAATGGTTGTTTATTGCAGATGAAGTTTAAGAAATGAAGAAAAATGATACTGAAAATCAGTATGATATTTGAAATAGGAGAAATAGTAGGAACTGAACACAACCTGATTTTGAGATATGGCTGACAACAAAGCTTCCTTTTCTTTATAAGCTGGAAGATTTCTGCGAAATTCAAGCATCTTCACACCTTCTGGAGATTCCTATACAAGAATATAAAATTTGTCAAGGTATGACACTAGCTTGGATGCTACAACACATGAAAATTTTACCCGAGCAACTAACATGTAAATCATTAATTGACACAGGAAAGTCAGTGGAATGCCAACAATTCCAGTAATTTTCATTTCTACAATTTTCCCTAATTTCTAATGTTTTACCACAGCCATTTGATGGGTAAAATTTTGGGTTCAAACAATAAGCATTCCATCATTGGCTAAACATGACCAATACTAAAGGAAAAGACCCTGATAAAGTTCAACCAACAAGGTCAATCTATATTACAAAGCAATGTCAAAGGAATCATATAGCAAAGAAGAAAAAGGGTAGGAAATGAAGACAAGCTTACACAGTTCAACCAGGGAACAACATATAAAGCAGAGTCTAGATCCCTCAACTAATATCTCGGTAACAACAGGTGCTAGACAAACAAGAGCTTTAGGAGATCAATTTTTTCTAGCAAGGCATCAAAGCAGAATAAAGATGTGTAAGTGGACTTTAAATTCTTCAAAATAGCTAAGAAGCCGTGAATGCTAGTGAAGCTAGAGCTTCACGAGATCAATCTTCTCTTGCGAGATCTTTTCTTTTTTTTACTGGCTCTTTTTTTTGTTCTTCCTACATAACCAACTTCAATCCGACACATAAAAAGCAACAAGAATTAATAGTTTATTCCCACATTGATTTTGATTTAATCATCAGATCTTATGTTGGAGTCCTACATGAGCTTTTGTGATTCTTTTTCAGTTGAATAACATTTTGCTTTATTGTCTCTTTGTATGAAAAGGACTTTAATTCAAATTTTGTGGCTGCCAGATTCTTTATTTCACCATGAATTTTCATTTTTCATTCAAGTGTTTGTTTATTGATTACAGTACCTAAAACGAAGATTATCAATTGTCTAGCCCTTCCAATATCTTTCTTTCAGAATAAATGTCAAATTTCACGTTATCTAATGTCATCTTCTCTTAACATTTCTCCCCTCTGAGAGTAAATGTTGGAGCACTAATCTCTTTTATGACTGCAACACTTTATCAATCCCTCGGTAACACAGTAGGCTACAATTTATAGGTTATGTCAATCTATAGGCTGCACAGTAGGTTACAATTTATAGGTATCATTTTCTCTCTTTCAATATCTTCCTTGTCTTTCAACCAGATAACAAAGCTTTAATCAGCCTATTCTCATTTCAGGCATCTTTAAATCAGAATTTTACTCAATTTTAATGTTGCATTTATGTGACAAGAATAGATATTTATTTTTTTAAAACTAACATATCTTTTTTTATTTGTGATCAATTTTTCACTTCACTTTTTCATTTAATCAGATGATATGGTTGAAGTTTAAGTAAATAAATCAAATCCAAGAGAAAAAAATCTATGTCAAATTTTGTTCAATATTCCACTTATCTCAACAGCACCAATATTGCATCTTTGCTATGTTTCTTAACTCTTAATGGTCTAATTTCATATCTATAGCACATTTATATTTTTTGAAACAAAATGAACATTGATCAACATCTATAAACTAGCTTGAGGGAAAAGGGTTGTAATTGTTCACTACAATGTGTTATTCAAAAAAAAAGATATCGATAATATAATTTGATATCTACAATCAACTAGGCATGTTGTGGAAGGATGAACTATGCTAGAGTAAACTACACAAAATGGATCATCACTAAGCTATGCTACATGGATTGACACATATAAACAAATCCACTCATAAATGGCTAGATCTTCCCATTTCCCAAGTAGATAGATGGGAATATGTACAACTACCTGGTAAATAGGGATATCATATCCACGTACATACCTAATGTCAAGAGCCTTCTAACAAAGAGCATTTTTTACAAATTTACGAAGATAAAGTACAAATGATATAAAAATTATGCAAACTAGGAAAATTTAACCTGCCAATTCTGTTGTTGATTACGGAGCTGAAAGCTTTTCCTTCTGAGGTTTGTCTCCATCACAATATTTTTAGATGGGTGTATGTCTTGTTGTTCAGAAAAGCTTTCATTGGTAGCAAAACTGTCAGTGCTACTTGTTCTGGAAAATCCAACACTAGGAAAATTTTCAAGATTTTTTCTCTTTCGCGTAAGATAATCCTCAAGTAAAGAATCTACTTCTCTATGCAAACCAATAGGAATAGAGACCTAGAAGGATAAGAAGTAGGTTATGTCAGTATACCTATTTCAAAAAAAGACAGAATAAATGAAATCAATAATGAATTTTGATAAAGAAAAAAACAAACTACCATCCTAGATTTTGGATGTTTCATATACTAATGGATGGACTGTAAGTAGTTACTCAGAAGTACCTCTCTTTGAGGCCTTTTATCATCAAGGTCTGGCCTATAGTTCGGCAATGGCACCTTACTGAAGACAATGACCTTTGCATACTGTCGACTGAAATGGAAATAATTTTCTTTAAATAAGCACTTCATACTCAAAAGAAAGAGAGGACATTTTACTTGGCAAAAATACACTAAATCTGAAGGAATAAGGTGGATAAAGCATACCTGTGTAAGCCCATTCTATCAGCCACTGTTGCAAGATGCTCAAAGTCACGCCTGTCTTTTCTCTCCCTTGACACTAATTCTTGCTCACTTTCATTTCGGAGAAGCATGCTTAGTTTCCACTTCCATTCATCAACATTTTCCAAAGTTGATGCACCCTGAACATTTCAAAAGTGGAATTCATGTGTATGTGTGTGTGTGAGAGAGAGAGAGAGAATATATATTGGAATAGAACAGTAAACTAGACAAACACCTAATAAGATCTACAAAGTCACAGTTGCAAAATAGGAATGTTATTCAAATTTCAAAAGCTATCATAGAGGAAAAGTACACTGTGAAAACTAATGTGGTTATTTGTGATACCGATATCTCCGTAATGTGTGGAACATTCAGCTCAACCTTAAAAGACTCAGACAACAAATTGAGAATGTACTGTCTGCATTACTACACAGTCTGTCCTTAGATAGATATCTCCAAAAAATCAAAGTGATAATTTAACTTTCCACGTGTGAGCCAGAGAAACAAAGGACATTAGACAAAGAGATTAAAAAAGCAAGGAATATTATTAGAGTCCAGAAATGGACCATGAATTTGAACAGCTGGGTTTGTCATCTGAGCTAGAGCTACGATCAAATAAAAAGGGAAAGAAAATGGCGCAAAGTTGAGAAAGCAAAAAGGTTCTCGGGTAAAACGCTAATGATTTCATTCCTCCAACAATGTGAGGCTTATACAGTTACAGGAGCAGAACCGATAAAAAAGAATAAAAGAATATTTGCTATTAGTTTGTTACAGGTAATTCATTAGATGATTTCTACACTATTCTACAGTCTTCGAGAAGCCTTGTGTATGCATGAGAGGGATGCACATGTGTGCCATCCATGGGAATGCTAACATAACTCACAAATATTGTAATTCCGTTCTCAGCTTCCACTTAACAATTTTCCGAACATAGATCATTTTGTTCACAATGATTCTAACAGGTCTAACATCAAAGTAGAGTACAATACAGAGCAGACGTACCCTATCAATAAAAAGAATATAAATACAAGCCACCAACCTTGTCAGACGCTGATGATGGCTCCACGTCGCGATCGGACTCGTCGTCGGGGTAATCCTCGTACGCATACCTGGCGTAGTGCGAGCTTTGCTGGTGTAAATAAGGCGGATATCCTTCGGTTCCCGAAGCAGTCGACGCAGAGGGCGTCGGACTGAGAGCTACTCCCTGCCCAACCCCATCACGCCAATCGTAGTCGACAGACCTCGCAGCGCTGAGGGTCCCGTTCGCCGAGGTGATCATGGACCGGAGCCGTCGCGGGATCGGCGGCACGTAGACCCCGGAGGTGCCGCCGCCGCCGGTCTTCATGGGCGCGAAAGTGGGACCAAGGTTTGAGGTAACCCTAGGTCTGGGATTTGCAGGGTAGAAAGAGCGAAACAGAAGGGTCGGAGCTACATGCATGGCGAAGCGGCGGCGAAGCTGGCGGCAGCCCCGCAGAACGGTGGCAGAGAGCATCGTAGTTCTCCGCCTCTCATCCACCTTCCGCCGGACCTATTCGCTGACGACCAGAGGGATCATATCACTGCAAATTGTGAACTTATTCTTGTTTCTGTTTTATTTTGTCGAAGGGAAGGGAAAAGCCAAGCAGGGTCGGCAACGGGTGGCGGGCGGGCCGCAGGGCGTGGCCAGTTAGGGTTTTTGTTCGGTTACGGTTTGGGATCCTTCTGGGGAGTGAAAAATCCCCTGAACTCTGAGATGCGCGAAGCATCCGATGGGAACCAGACCGATAGAGAAGAGTCGGTTGTCGAGTGATGTCAGATGTACGTAGGATAGACCGTTCCGCGTCTGGATGTCCCACGTGTCAGTAAAATAGGCGTGAAATATGATGGGTGTTGTCTCAAACGCAACGGGGCTTCCAAATTGGCAAATCGCGCTTAGTTGTATTTTGTTAGCCAATTAATGAAAACAATTACTTGTTAATAATTTTTTCAAAAAAAAACTGTAAATAAATAGGACTAATTATTTAAATTTAGATAAATATTTTAACTTGGCTGGATTTTTATTAGGTTCAGTTTGGTTTGATGTCGGTTTAATTATTAAGTTTTTATTTGGGGTTGTTTGATGATTTTGAAAAAATTTATTCTATTGATTAATGAGTTTGATATTTTAAGTTTATTTATTTATTTTATTTTAAAATTTGATAAGAGTTTTTATTATTTATTTATTTAGTAGCTTAACAAAGTTTTAAACCAAAAAAATTTGATTGTAGCTTTTAAATATAAAAATGATATATTTAAAAAGTATAATAATAATAAATATATTTATTTATAATTTAGCTTGCATTTTAAAAATAAACATAGATTTATGAAATAGTTTCCATTTAATATATTTAAAAAATTTTCAATATTTAATGAAAGTATTAAAGTTATATTTAAGGAATTTAGAAATTCATAATGGTTAAAATATTTGATTTTTAAAGGACAAATTTAAAAAATTGACATTCAAATAATGATCATAAACTATTTTATAAAATAATTTACGGTCAAGTTTTTTTCATCAAAAATGGCTTAGGTTGTTTAAAGTTTATAATGATCAAAATTTTTAATTTTGACTTTTAGTTGACAATTAGGGTTATATTTTAGTAAATTGACTTCCTTGAAAAAATTAACTAAAATTATAAATATGATTTAGTAATTTAAATTAAATAATAATAATATATGTTTTTATAATTCATATAATATTTTATCGAAACATTATAATACGTGATTCATCAAAAATTAATAAGAGTTAAAATACTAATAAATTGCCTTCAAAATTGACGAGAAAAAAACTTGAAAGTAGGAACACCTACAAGCTCATAAAAGGGAAGGAAAAGGAGCGTTAGCAAGCAAGTTAGGGGATGCCCCACGCATGACCACTCTAACACTCAAGTTAGTGAAGTGGAAGAAAAGTAGAAGATGAACCGTGAAGAAAACTAATGCGGGATGTGTGCGTAGTGAAAGCATACCTAAGCCTGCAGAGGGTGGAGCCCTTTTTATAATACCTCTCTAATCTCTTTCAATGTAATTGTTGGTGCAATTCTCCTGGGTCAAGATTGACCAAGTTTGACTAAGCTTAAGTCATGATGCTTGAGTTTCGATGTTTGATAGTGCATGGGGAGATTGTTGAAGCAATTGTCTCAGGGTCAAGTTGACCTATTTGACTAAGCTTGAGTTGGCTCGAGCATGAGTTTCGATATTTGACAATAAATGGAGATTGTATTTGCAATTATCTATTTAGAAAATTGTTGAATAGAAATTAAGTAGGTTGACCGGATACTTAACTGGGAAAGTCCTAACTGGAGGTTAGGCAAGGGCAAATCCAACGAAAAGGTTGGCAGAAGACTAAAATCCAATTGGGTCATGTTGATTGGACAGTTGGTGTGAAAAGTCATAGCAAGTGAAGTCAAACAGATGGGAAGTCTCGATAAGTGAAGCCAGATAGGTGAAAATCATAGTGAGTGAAGTCAGGTAGTTGAAAATCCTAGTGAGTGAAGCTAGGTGATGGAAATTCAGGTGAGTGAAGCTTAGTAAAAGCCCTGGTGAGTGAAGTCAGGCTTGTATATATTTCTTCGATCACTAGAAATTTAGGGGAGTTTGTTCTGTTTCACTTTTTCTTTTTTGTTTGTATATATTTCTTTGCTTTTGCTTGGTAGTTCATTTCTATTTTATCTTGTCGAATTTTTGTTTAGTTGTATTTTGAGATAAATTCCCTATACATTCTTTTACATCATCTTAGAAGTTGTAAAAGGTAGTTAAATTTAATTGTTGAGTTGGAGATTTATTGTCATGATTGAATTCTTGGATTACATGTGGTTACAACTTGATGATGGATTCTATATGGATAGATTGAGATGATAATTTTTGTATACATAGTCAAGATATTTTTGAGCCTATTATTCTCATTTATGTATGATGCACTTGTGGTTAATGTTATTCTAGAACCTATTTTAATTCTTTCAAGACCACATTATTATAGGTTTGCATGATTTTATGAAGGCTATCTCATTTGCTTTTATTCATTCCTTTAGTTATCACATGTTTCTTGAATAAAATTCATATCATCCATTTATCTCTTCCATTTATTTCACTTCATTGCTCTTTTGATTATGGATATTATATATAGAATGTTACATGATGAGTATTTTGCCCAGGATGGACGAAAGTTTAAGTGTGAGAGAAAATAATAGCTTAGTAGAATTTAAGGGAAGTATAGGTTAACCATGTTTGATCACCATAGGTGAACTATATTGGTGCAATTGTCCCCAGGTCAAGTTGACCACTCAAGCTTGAGTTTTGATGTTTAACAATATATAGGAAGATTGGTTGGTGCAATTGTCCCTGGGTCAAATTGACTAGTTTGACTAAGATTGAGTTGGTTTAACTGATAGATTGAAGGCCATTTTTTGCGAAAACGCAAGAGAATAGAAGGTCACTGGATCGATCAGCCGATTGGGATCGATCAATAATTTTTGCATGCATCGCGTGAACATAGAAATTCCCTAGATCGATCGACTAATCGATCCAGGTGGTAATTGATCGATTGGGATCCGATGATTACTCACACACAGGTTTAAAAACATGAGGCTGTGGCGGCGCATGAGCTCTCTCTCCTTCTCCACTTCTTCTCTAACAAGATTTTCACCAGTATTTAGCGATTTAAGAGTAAAGTGTTACTGCACTTTCGAATCTTCAAGAGACACTTACAAGATCACTAAGCAAAGTGTTTTTCTTGTATCACTATACATTTCATTCCTTATTTCGAGTTGTATCTCATGTGAGTCTTGTACAAGGTTTCTCTACCTCCAGTTGTTTCAAAAAGGAGTTGTTTTCATAGTGGAGAGCGTGTCATTGTGTGAATCTTTGGATTAGTCACCTTATCTTGAGATGGATACTAAGTAAATCCTTATTGTTAGCATAGGTCAAGTTCTCATCGAATTTATTCCGTTGTGCATCATCATCAATGAGAGCGAACGGAGCCATTCACTCCCTACCCCCCTCTAGCTCCGAAAAAGTCCCAACAAGTGGTATCAGAGCGAGGTCGCTCTTCACTGAACTCATCACCAGAAAGGCTAGGAGCTAGACGAAGAAGCTTGAAATGAAGCCCTAAAGTCAACAAAGTCAAAGACTTCATCAAAAGACTCAACTTCGAGATGGATTTCTGAGATGAATTCGGATATGATACAAGGGTGCTTCCACCATACACATCGACAAGATTCGATCTTTGGAAATCAAGGATCAAAAGCTTATTTATGATGGAGATAGACCAATGGTTTGCTATAATAGAAGGCTTTACAGCTCCTTGGGATAGTATAGGCAAGATCATCAAGAAGAGCAAATGGAGCACGGAGGAAACACAAGATGTGAGGCTAATAATAAAGTGACTAAATTATTGGTTGATCTATTGCCTAACGACATCTTGATCAAGATTGAAGAGTATCAAGACACCAAAGATCTTTGGAGCAAATTGACAAAGATTCATGAAGTCTCCTCAACTGTACCAATTCAAGAAGAAACCAAAGAGGGAGATTCATCAAATCAAGAGAAAGAAGAATTGGAGGTTGAGAGATACTCAACTTCCAAAGAGGAAGATATTGAGGAAGCTTCATTCTCAAGAGAGCACAACAACAATGGCGAAGGAGTTTACGTCTTATTCCATGTGCATGAGGATGAAGAAGAAGAAGTCTCCATCTCAAAAATTGAGGGAGAGCATCCATTAGTGACACCAGAGCAATTAGAAGCATCTACATTCGGGTCAAATGGAGAAGAAGAAGATGGTGTCACCTCCACAAGTCAAGAAAAAATAATTAGAGGATCATGTGCCACCCCTACAAGTAAAGGTATAAAAATTTCAATTTATAATAATAAAAATCATATCATTTGCTTTGAATGTAGGGGAAATGGACATTACAAGTGCAAATGTCCAAAGTTGACTAAGAAGAAGAGGTCAAATGGCACCTAAGGGCAAGGAGAAGTCAAATAAGGTTGGTCCTATAATGCGAAAGGGCAAGGAGCACATTCTGCATTTTTCTTACAATCAAAAAGGCATTACCGGAGTCAATGTCATAAGGGGAGAAATTCAACCAAGAATAAAGGAGGAAGTCTAAATTAAGAGGGAAGCACAAATCTATTGGTGATCATGGATAGTCGGTTTTCTTCCTACTATGGATAGCGCAAGCGGAAAATTAAAAGTTAAAAACAAAAGGAAAGAACAAACCGCTAACAATGTTGTTTACATGGTTCGAAGATTTCTTACTCCTACTCCACAGCTTGTCCTTGAGGTGGACAAACTCTCAATCCTTCGGTGGATTAGTCTCCGGCAATCTCCGGCTAAGTCTTGCTTCTTCTCGGTGAAGCAAACCTCTCACAATGCCTTTTGTCCTTTATAACATGTGAATTAGGGTTAAGAAGAC
>JBBPFP010000106.1:947653-958057 GCA_037974795.1 Kaempferia galanga | reverse complement strand
AGCATGACCATCATTTTAGTAATCCTACTTAATCAAGGGCCCACATATATCACTTTTGTCATATGGAAGGGATAGATCCCATCTACATCACTTACATCCCTTCACATAAGTTGTTACATACTTAGTGATTGATTTTATAGTCCACCTTGTTACAAATGACGCTTGTCGATACCAAAGTACACAACTCCTTATGTATGGAACTGTAGTGACTTCAGATTTAAGAACTATTTATACTAATAGTCACTATGAAAATGTTTATGACACTCAAATAATGATCCATAAAACATTCTCATGGTGGGTCAATTCAGTATATATTTTCTAATATATACCCATGTGTCAACTTGATATCTTGTATGCATGACTTGTGAGATTAAGTCATCAGTTTAGCTACATGTCAATCTCAATGCATTAATATTGTCCTTGTATATTAATGATAGACTATGAATAGTTAAAAGTATTGTTCTATGTATATCTACAGCCTCCCACTATAAATTCTACAAATTGATATGCTGTAGACTATAACCTACTACCCTAAGACATTTTTATACTTATTCAATTGTCACAGATCTGAAGTAAATATAGTAACCATAAATGTTACCTTTTACTAATAAAATATGATACAATAGGTCCCTTGTCAATCATTTATAATTGACACTAATTGGTGCATGCAGAGGGCTTTATCAATTGGATCAACGAAGTGGAGTGGATGTTCGACTATAAGTAAGTTCCAGGTCAGATAAAGGTGAAGTTGATTGCTATTAGACTGAACGGGTGAACATTGGCTTGATGGAAACAGATGTGGCACTCACGAGACAAACAGGGCAAATCCCAAATTACTGACTTGGAGTAAGATGAGGGAACACTTCCTGTCTTTCAGCTACACTTAAACTTTGTTCTAGAGACTTCACTTGTTGGGATAGGGTGCGAGATTGGTCGACGAACATACTGTAGATTTCTTTTAGTTGGTTGCCCAAAACGACTTGTTAGAGACGGACGAGCAAAGGTGATACAATACTTAGGGGGCTGCACTGGGCCTTGCAAGATGCCCTCAGCCTTCATTCGTTCGGTTTTAGAGGCCTACCAACGTACACTGGTGGCCGAAAAGCAGCAGAATTAGAAACCAGTGGGTAGAGGCGACTTGAACAGTCGGCTAACTTACTCTCAGACTTCTCGTCTTTCATAGCAATAGCCGCCGCAGGTTAATTCTAAAACCCTTTTCAGGTGTTATCATTGTGGTGAATAGGGACATAGGGCAAACTAATGTAGGAAACTTGATTTGTTGAATAGAAAGACGAGACTTTGGCCGTTCGCAAGAGTCTGTAGACTCCTAAGGGCGATTCAGGGGATGCGTGGTTGAAAACTAATATTTTTCATACTATCTACATCGTCACTAATAAAGTCTGCACGATGATCATCGATAGTGGTAGTGCTGAGAACGTAGCATGCAAGGAGGCTGTCCAGAAATTACTGTTGAAGATGGACCGTCATCTTAAGCCTTATAAGCTGTCGTGGTTGAATAAAGACCGGTAGACAGGCGTTGCTTCCTACCTTTTTAATTGACAATTAATATTTTAATAGTCTTGGTATGATGTGGTGGGCATGGATACATGTTATGTATTGTTGGGGAGACATTGGCAGTATAATCGTAGCGTTATCCACGATGGGCGAATGAGTACTCATTCTTTTCACATCAAGGGAAAAAAGATTGAGTAGACGTCGCGTCGAGAAGAAACCACTCCTACTTGGGATGCCAAAACTACTAATCTGCTTTTTATATCTAAGTTCTTAGATAAGATAGAGTATGGAGGCGTTGTCTATGCTTTGTTGCTATGCCAAAGTAATGAGCTAATGCTAGAGAATCTTCCTTCAGGGCTACCACCTATGTGTGATATCTAGCATCAGATTGACCTGGTTTCTAGGTCGAGTTTGCCTAATTGACCAGCATATCGCCTCAGTCCTAATGAGGCTGAAGAATTATAGCGACAGGTGGTGAAATTACTAGAGAAAGGCTATATCTGTGAAAGCATGATCCTATGTGTAGTTCCAACCCTATTAGTGCCAAAGAAATATGGTTCGTGGTGTATGTGCGTTGATAGCCAAGCATAAAAAAGATTATGGTGAAGTACATATTTATAATTCCCGCCTTGGACGACATGTTAGATCAACTATTGGGTTCTAATAATTGACCTTAAAAGCACATACCACTAGTTCAGAATAAGTCTTGGATATGAATGGAAGACTGCATTCAAGACGTAACATGGGTTTTATGAGTGGATGGTCATGCCTTTTATATTGTCCCATATGCCCATCACATTCATGAGATTTATGCATTAGATCCTGCAGCATTTCATGGGAAAGTTTGTGGTAGTTTACTTTGATGACATTATCGTCTACAGTCTGACATGGGCATTACACTTCAATCACCTCCGTGCTGTTTTTGAAAAGCTAAAGACGGTGTGCTTATTTATCAAGATGAAGAAGTGTTCGCTCTTTACTACATCAGTTACTTTCTTGGCTTTTTTACATCTACGAATGTGTACACACAGATCGAGCAAAGATAGACGCATTCTTGTAGTGGCCTCAGCCGAGGACTTTATTATGATGTCCAGAGTTTCCATGGCTTGCCTTCTTTCTACCTGTCGGTTCATCAAAAAATTCAGCAGCTGCTGTCATCACCGAGTGTCTCACGGGATGAGATTTAAAGTGGTTTGAAGAAGGAGGCTAGTTTTCAACTGGTTAACCAAAGCACCTGTTATGACACCACTTGATTGTGACCAAGTGTTCGAGGGCAACTGTGGTGCATCCGACATTGGTATAGGGGGTCTTCTGAGTAGCGTCTAGTTGCTTTCTTCAGTTAGAAGCTATCTAGACCTAAGAAGAATTATTCTACCTAAGACTTGGAGTTTTATGCCATTTTTGGTCCTTAAAGCATTAACTACACTACCTAGTACAAAAAGGAGTTCATCCTGTTTACTGATCACGAAGCATTGAAATACATCAATAGTCAACATAAGCATGCCAAGTGGGTGGCTTACTTACAAAAGTTCACCATTATGCTAAGACACTAAGTTGGAAGTCTAAATTGTGTCGCTGATGCCCTTAGTCGTTCTTCTTCATTACTCACCACTATGAGTACCAACGTTGCAGATTTTGAGTTTCCTTTTTTCAGATATGTATGCAGCTGACCCATCATTCGGAAGGATATTCCAGGAGGTACATGATGGTTAGCGACATGATTTTATTTTGCATAATAACTATCTGTTTCGTGGGTTATAGTTGTGCGTTTTAGATTGCTATATGAGGCAGTAGATTAAGCTTCATAATAGCGAGGAATTCGGATGTGATAAGATGTTGGCCCTTATCTTTGCCAATTTTTATTGGCCCAAGTTGACCGTGGCTCGTTTTGTAGACTGATGTTCTGTATGTCAGCGATCTAAGGGTTTCTCACCAACGTAGGCTTATATACTCTCTTGTTCTTGAAGCGCTTTGGTTCGATGTCAGCATGGATTTAGTATTAGGATTACAACTCACTTAACGAACCTTAGATTCGGTTCTTATTGTGGTTGACAGATCCTCAATGACGGCACATTTCGTAGCTTGCAGGAAGACTATGGATGTTGCTCGGATTGCCCATCTTTCCTTTAAGCCGATTGTGCGTTTACGTGACGTTTCTTGGTCCATGACTTCAGATCGAGATACCAAGTTCATCCGTCGTTTCTAGAAGAGCTTATGAGGAAAATTGGGCATATAGTTGAATTTTAATAGTGCCTACCACCCTTAGACAAATGGACAAATTGAGGTAGCGAATCGGAGTCTAGGCAATCTTCTGAGATGTCTCAAGCAGAATTTGCCTATAATAGATCAAAAAACAAGACCACAGGGTCAAGTCCTTGTGAGATTGCCTATGGGAGGAACCCATCTAAGGTTTTGGACTTACCTCTATTCCATGTGTAGGACAATTTAGTCTTAAAGCAGATGAGAGAGCATCTTCGGGACATTTGTGAGCAGGTGGCTTGCAATTATGGATAGCAATACCAAGTATAAAACTCGGGTTGATAGTCATCATCGTTAGCTACTTTTTGAGGTTGGAGATTTGTATGGGCTATTTTAGCTTGTGATCGTTTCTCTATCCCTGAGTACAATAAGCTGAAGGATTGAAAGATCAGATTGTGTGAGATACCGGAGAAAATCAATGAAAATGCCTACAAGTTATGTCTTCCTAGTCATTTGAAGACGTCTAGTATCTTCAAAGTGAAACACTTGACTCCTTATTCGGTGGATGCTGATACGACTACTATATACTAGAGGGCCAGTTATTTTCAACCCGGGGAGACTTATGCAGTAATAACCCAACATGACCCCTTGAATTTTACTCAAGACTCAGAATCAGGCTCTGTGGGAGGCCATGCGTGCAGAATTCAGAGATCTACATTTATACCAAGGAACCCGTAATCGCCAAGTTTCAGACCCAAAATGCAACGTTTAAGCTCTTCGTCAGTGCCTTCTAAGATTTTATTACTATTTTTAGTAAGTTTCGTTTTATGGTATTTTTGGTATTTTTGGGTTAGGGTTTGTCTACAACAACGTTTTTGTTAATTTCGATTTCTATTAAGAAATTTCTTATTTTAGTAAGAAATTTTCTTTTTTTACAAGATATGATTTGAAATCCATATATTGAGATTTCTTTCTTTTCTTTGTTATGTAAACACCTGTTTTGTTATATGAGGATTCATCCCTCAATTACTAATAAAATTTCCTTTTTTAGCAAACGACAGGTTTTCTCCTTGTTTTCTTCAAGTTTTCTTATTTTGTCCTCAATTCCCCCTTCTCGCCTGCAAGATAATCGCTATCTTGATGAGAAATAAACAACTTGGTTTGTTCTTTGTTTAGCTATTTTGTCCTTGAACCATCTTTGAAATCTCGTACCATGTTATTAAGCGAAATGGTCAAAATGTTATTCCAATAAATTACCAAAAGTTGATACCACTCGGCATAGGTAATATGACCTTCCTCTTATTTATTCTCTTCCTCAAACCTCTAATCCATCACTGACATCATGTATCAAAATGCCAATATGATACCATAACAGTATTGTTTCAGTCAAAGGATTTTCAAACTTCAACAATCCTTTTATAAATTGGAAGCATTGTCTGGTCTGTGTTTACCTAAGTGGGGGCATCAAACTTTTGGAGGGGAAGCTGGAAGAGGAGTGCTTAAATTTTTTACTTGATTGATTAAGAAAAGGATGAAAATTGTATAAAAATCTGACTTAATCCTTTCTCCTGAATTATGCTGCCCAAAGTTTGGTGGACAAAAGAGAAATTGTGAAAAAATATGATTTAGCCCACTTCTTTTACTTGAAGTGGTTGCTTCTTCTTGTCCATGCCATCATCGCATGCCAAGTAGCACAGCAAATTTATCCTCCTCTCATTCTCTTGATCTCTTCCCCCACCTCCTTTCCTCTACGCTACATATATTCTGCTTTGGACACACATGACATATTTACAAAGAAGGGTGCATATCAAGAGAATCGAATATCTTTTAATTTCAGTAGGATTGAGTCGAGTTTCTTTTATTTTTGGCAATAATTCTTATTCAGTGTTTGTTTTCTTCTTTTAGCAGGAAGGAACGCCAGTAGTTGTATTTAAATGGCTGGAATAATACAATAAAGATTACAACTAAGTTTTAAAAAAGAAATCAAATCCCCTAGATTGAGAGGTTCTCTAATCCCAACCAGTCTCAAATTATCCCTACCACCATAGACCATCAAGGTCGTAAAACCAAGAAGACAAAGATTGATTCCGCCGATCAACTGGTAAACCATCCTATTACGCGATCCATATCCAAGGGTCATAATAAATGGTATCAGAGCTCGTCGTAATAGTTGGACAAAACTGCCAATGAAAAATGGCAGCAGCTTATTCATGGTCAACTAGAGGTATTGCCCAAAGGTTTCTCTAAGCTACACTCGTACAACAACCATCCAGGTGAAGGGCACCGATCGAAAGGGTATTGTGGTCCTGAGGAGGGATCCTCATATGTACCATGGTATTGGGAACTAGATTTCCCACGTTTTGATAGTTTGATCCTTTGGGATGGCTCAATCGATGTGACCAGTTTTTTCACCATCAACACACTCTGGAGGAAGAAAAGGTTGGCCTAGCCTGGTTCTATCGTGAGGGAGATGACCAATTATGGTTCATCAAACTAGAATGTGATCGGCCTCATTTTCAATGGGAGGAATTTAAAGATTTGTGTAATCTGAGATTTGGGCACCTATTTGCAACAATAAATTGGCCGAACTTGCCAAACTTCAATAATCAGGATTCATGGAAGATTACCAGCGAAGTTTGAACAATTGATTGTACGAGCGAGTTACTTAACATCTAAACAAGAAGTTCAAATATTCATTAGTGGCCTCCAAGATCACATGGCTGTGGAAGTCAAGCTTCACCACCCAAAAGATCTCAAATCGGCTATGAGTTTTGCCCATTTTTATGAACGCCGCGCTAAACGATCAGAATCTACCGTCACACTGCGATATGCCCCAATCTAGCAATCGAAGCAACCATTTATCAAACGATTAAATCGGGAAGAAATGGACATGTCGAGCCTTTGTTTTAATTGTGATGAATTTTACACTGCTAGTTATCGTTGCAAACGTCTTTTCTAGCTTGAGAGATTAGAAGATTCTGATAAACAATACCATGTTGAGGATGTTAAAATTTTTCTCAATGCGATCACAGGCATCTGTGTTCCTCAAACCATGTGGATTTACGGGAAGATGCAGTAGCTATCATGGAGCATTACCCATCATTCGTGTTTGTGGACAACTTGTTTTTCAAGGAGGAAGACACGTTATGGAGACACACGACAGATTTAGAAAGAAGGGTGCATATCAAGAGAATTGATTCAGCTATAGTAATTGATTTTTATTTAAGATAAGTATCTTTTATTTTCAGTAGTATTGAGTCGAGCATCTTTTATTTTTAGTAGAATTGAGTCTAATATCTTTTATTTTTAGTAAGAATAAACCTTTCTATTGAGTTGAGTATTTTAATTTTCAGTAGGATTGAGTCTAGCATCTTTTATTTTTAGTAAGAATAAACCTTTCTTATTCAATGTTTATTTATTTCCTTCATCGGGAAGGAACATCACTTGTTGTATTTAAATAGCTAGAATAATGCAATAAAAATTACGACTGATTTTACAAAAAGGAAATCAAACTCCTAGATCGAGAGGTTCTCTAATCCTAATGAATCTCATATTCTCCCTACTATCATAGGCCGTCAAGGTCGTAAAACCAAGAAGACAGATTGATTCCGCCGATTAGTTGGTAAACCGTCCCAATACGCGATCCATATCTAAAGGTCATAATATATTCTTAAGTAAACGCAGCCTATAGTCAAAAAACATTTCTGTTTCTTCAATGTGGGTAGAAAGTTGTATGATGCTCACAGTGCACTCTGGTAAGTTTGATAATTGTAGTCGTTGTTGCAACTTTAATAACAATTTTATGCAACTAATATCTGCCATCGAGTCTTTTCTGTCTTAGTTCTTGATGTTTCAGTATTTGTTGCGTTTGCTATTATGCAGATTCCAGGACTATTCAAACGAGCACAGTAGAAGCGAACTGTTGAAAAGAGGTTGGAAAATAAAACTAAGGATTCTCAGCTAACGGAAAACAATGCAAGCTTTTTTTTTATATATGTTGCAGTTTTTTGTTTTTTTCCCCTACTATATTAAAACTCTAGTGCGTGAGTTACCTAATAAATCAAATATGTGAATCTCTGGGCTTTGATCATCCTTTCTTGTACACTTGTTATATTAGGCTTTCAACGCAACGTTTGCTGCAAATAGAATAAGCCTGAAGTAATTCTCGTGGTTGATGGAATGAATTTGAATATAGTAATTTTATGAAATGAAATAGGAATATATGAATGTGTTGTCTTTGTTTGGAATATGTGATTTATTCTGATGCCTATTTGATTCATAGAATGTTCCACGAAATACATAAATGTGTTGACTTTATATGTTCATAAGTAATCTATGTGCCTCTGTTGATCTACTTAGTTTGCTTGGCCTGCGTGCTTTACTGGCATTCCCAGTAGTTTAGTTCGCCTGACAATCACCGGGCTTGGTTCACCTCAATTTGCTTGACACTCTTGGTTCTCTTGTCAAGTATGGTCCTCTCGACTGTTTTTCTTTCCCTTCGATTTGCTCATCACTTCTGCTATCCTGACTTACCCAGTTTGTTTGGCTTATTTGTTCCACCAGTTTACTAAATTTATCTGCTCAGTGTATTCAAGTCGTCAATCTGCATGGTGATTTAGTCAAACTTGGCTTCTTATTCAGGTTCCTTTAGTCTATTCAGCTTGTGCATTCTATTTGGCCAGTTCTCTTCAACCCATGCAGACCGCTTGCACCCTTGGTTCTACCACACAAGTCATTCAATCAACTCGTCATTTTGTCTCTCTTGCTCACTATCTCCTTGATCTTCTCACTGCTAGGATTTTTTTATATTATTTAAAGAATAAAATATATTTGGCTTGGCGTGGGTGTTTTTAGAAGTGATGTAAGAAATAATTGAAAAAAATGATGAGGGCACAATAATTTCATTTGTATTAATGTTGTACAGATTTTTTTTTTTTTTAAATAATTATTTTTGTGTGTCGAGCACCAGCGAGTAGCCAACGTAAGTCCACTGATGATGTCCTACCACACTAAAATGATCAATTTGCCAAATCTTTTGGATGCCAAACAAGCACCTGTTCAATATTAAAAATTAAGGATATTACTTCTATGAGAGTAGAAATTAAATGTAAAATATCTAGCGGATAAAGGGGTGAATAATAATAAACATAGTGGAAATATAAAAAGAATAATAATAATAAATATCAATTGATAATACATAAATTTTATATGATTCGGAATTTTGGATCTCACTATATTTTCTACGGTAAAGAAATCTTTTACAATTATGGTAAGATAACGAGGACTAGAAGAAAAGACTTGATTTAAAGCTTGAAGGTAACCTTACATATGATAAAAAAACATAATTATACAAAATAATACGAGGGCTTAAGATGTTGAGAATGAGTAATTTCATTAGTTCCGAAATTGATCTCATATTTATACCCTTTAAGTAACTTTCACTTTAGTCTCAAACTAGCTTTTGTGCATGAAAACAATTGACTTGCTTTAAGGTGGACGGATCATCAGAGGTGGACGGATCATCGGAGTTGATGAAAATGATGGCTCTAAGGTTTCCCTAAGAGGGGAAAACCCTCTCCCAAGGAGGGGGACGAAGTCCCCTAGTCCAAGATTGGTCTAAGGTTTGCTTGACCCTTTTATACCTTTATTTTACTTTCCAAATTTGCCCTCATTTGATGTGTTCATCCAAAACTAGTTTTCACCCGTTAGACACAGCTTGCTTGGGTTAGACCCTGAAGCAAACTTGTAGATCTTGAAAATATCTACATTTTTATAGATAGTTCGACTCTTGGCTCTAACTAAGCTGAAAGTTATGCTCCTTTGAAGTTTAGTATGCAATTTAGGGCGAGGAGGGCATATTTGCCAAATTTATTGGGTTTCACTAAACTGGTTTTTTTAACCATTAGATTTAGTTTTTTAGAGATGAACACTGAATTAAA
The DNA here is from genome assembly GCA_037974795.1 of Kaempferia galanga. NCBI lineage: Eukaryota > Viridiplantae > Streptophyta > Magnoliopsida > Zingiberales > Zingiberaceae > Kaempferia > Kaempferia galanga. Next base: position 948,404 of record JBBPFP010000106.1, on the reverse strand, counting down.
GTTGTATACCTTAAAATTATCTACATTTGCATATGTGGCTCGACTCGTGGTTCGAACTGTGCTAAAAGTAATGGCTGTTTTGCATGGGTTGTGCTGGTTCACACTGGCACTAGTGTGAAAATTGTCGATTAGGCCACAAGGGTTGGCCATGTGGTTGTTGTTTGGGTCATTTTAGCACTATTTACACTCAATTTCTTCTGTATGAACACGCTCATGTTATGGGACATTGCTGGAGTATGCTCCTTGATTAAAACTTCATTTTGATTGATTTTGAAACCTTTCTTCATGGGCGCTTCATGTTTGGCTCCTTACTCTTCTCCACTTTCAATGCTCTATTTTAGTTTCAAATTCACATTCTGTTAATGAAAACAAGAAAAAAAAAATCAATTCTCTGAACTAAAACTAATAAAATGAAGTATAGAAAGATGAAAAATATGAAATATATGTATATAAAATGGAATAGGATGCTTGCCAAACTACGATAAAAAACTTATATGAAATTCACATATCACCTACTATTTCTTCAAACAAAGGGGGCCAGTGGTAACTTGGGTCCCTGTGGTATAGCTGCTGGAGATTATGCCAAAGCACTAATTGGCTACTAGCACATGAGATGCTACGGACGGCAGATAAGATGCCATATGAAGAGAACAAAGCTTGTATCTTATGTCGGCGATGGGAGGAGACAAACTGTCACTTGTTTTTGTTGGTGCAATTAACACCAATGATTGAACTCAAGTTTTGATGAATG
>JBBPFP010000106.1:832105-849837 GCA_037974795.1 Kaempferia galanga | reverse complement strand
GATTCGGTTGTACAATAACTGACTTTGATACTTTGTCATATTTAAAAACTGTCTGTTAAGGTCTCTATTAAGGTCATGATTGCAGAATCAGCGAATTCTGAAACAGATTGGCTGAGTTATACTAGGATCATCAGATGTCCATGTTGTAGGACCTGAGTGAGGAAGGGGGTGTATTTTAAAACAGGGATACAGTGGACTCAAACTAAGAAAAAGAATAACAGGGAAATAAATAACACAATGGTATTTATTTGGTTTGGAGCCTTCAACAACTCCTATTCTAAGATTTAGGTCAGTTGGACCTTTCTCGATGAGTAATTCACTAATAATTGCGATCAAAATACAGAAAGGAAGAAATTGTAACAACCTTATACTTATGCAATAATTGAATTAATTGAAAAATAATGTTACCCAACACAAAGATGGAAATTTGGTTGTGTTTGGATATCCGTGTTGGTCCGTCTGCATTAGTTGGGTGTAATGAAGTTGCAGAACAACATGTATCGCAAAGATGGGGCAGCAGGATGATCGTGAAAGCTCGTAGGAAAGTTGTGTAGAAGGTGGTGGCTAAAACTACCTTATATAGGTCATTAGAGGGCTCCTCCAATAGGTCTTATCTGATGTAGAAATGATAAACTTTATGGTCTAAGGTGCTTCCAATCCATTTGAGGCGACTCCAACCCATCCAAGGAGCCTCCAATCCATCCGAGGCACATCCAATTCACTGGTTTGACACAACAACCTTTCGGAGGCTATAACTTTTGACTCAGGACTGGAAATCAGACTCTGTCAGTGGCCACATGTGTAGAATTCAAAGATCTATGTATGTATCTACAATACAGAGTTAGAAAAATATATGTACGAATAATTTATATATATTTATGAGTTAGATCATGTTTTACTGAGAACATAATTTAGTCTTGGTCTCAACCTAGATTTTCAAAATAGATCTAGGTTAGACCAGCTCCTATAGCCCCGCTGTGGCTCGTCTTCATTGGATCTCTCTCCTCCAGTGCTTACCTCACTTATCAATTGCAAACTTACTTGAATCTGATCTCTTGACCCACTAAGTCTTCTTGTCAGATGCACCATCTGGAATTCAGCTAGTCATCTAGTCCTCCTTGATCGATTGGACCTCTTTCTAGCTGTCTGGTTCTCTCTGACTCCTTGCTAGTTGTCTAGACCTCCCTGACCCGACTCGACTTGAGCTTAGTGTCTGGTACTCTAGATCTATTAAGTTTTTCATTCTGCATACTTGATAAATACATTAGATAGCAACGTTACTTAATTTTGAACCTTTAACAACATTAAAATATAGGTTTGATTTTGATGTTTTTGCACCAATAATCTTTCCTTTTTTTTTCTTTTTGATATTTGACAATCTGATTCAAAGTTAGGCATAAAATAGTATAAAGAATTAGCATTAAAAACTCTCCTCAAATTAAACTCTCGTCTGAGTTTAATATCTCTTAGATTTAGAAATTTCTAACACTTAACATATTTAACTTTTACTCTCATTTCTCTCCCTTTAACACACATCAAATCTATTAGGATTAATAAATAAATTTTGGAATGAGACATTTTTTAATTTCTTCCTAGATAAAAATTTTGAATAATAATTATTATTTTTTGATGAAAATGTATCTGTGAAAATATTTGTTAGGATAAGAAATGAATAATTGAAAAAAATTAACACGATTTTTAAAGGTAAGGCAAAAAAAAAGTATTTTTAAAGATTATTTTTAAAATAGAGATTATTTTAACATAATTTTTCAAGGAACTACAGTTAACTTTTAAAACTTATCAAAAAAATTTACGGATTCTGCTCCCGACATTTTTCAAGTAATTTTTAAAATAATACATGAGTTTCCAAAGTTACTAATGTATTTTTATACCTTTGATAAGTCAATAATAATATTTTTACTAGATTTCAAAACAATAGTTCAAAGGCTAATTTTGAAAATTTAAGCTTCCTTAAACCTAACTCTCTTTAAGACATCCTTATTATCTATAAGAAACACATTCTAAAGGTTCAAAAATCATGATTGACCTAAAGGTCTAGATGATAGGTATTGGTTGACCATTATCATGGATATATATTAATTAGTACCTAATTAATATTTTGAAATGAATATTTTTAAAATGCATATTTATGAGATTTCAAAAAGAGATACATGAATTGTTTAATCATTTTGATTAATAAATACACTTTAATTAATTTCAACTAGATTTGATCATGATTAATTTTCTAGATTAAATTTGAAATAATTAACTTAAAATTAATTTTAAAATTTTAAAAGGAATTAAAATAAATATTATTTTTAAAATGATTTTTTTTTTAAAAAAAATAATTTTAAAATGATTTAAAAAAGATTTTTTAAAAATATTTTTAAAATGATTTTAGAAATAAAATTTTAAAAGTTTTTTTTAAAAAAATTAAAAGTATTTATAAAATGATTTTTAAAAGAATTTTAAAAAGATTTATTAAAGTATTTAAAAAAGATTTTTTCAATATAATTTTTACAAGATTGTTTTTTAAAATGATTTTAAATATAGTTTTTAAAAAATTATAAAGATTTTAAAAGATTTTTTAATTAATTTTTAAAAAGAATTTTTAACATAATTAAAATAAATTTTTAAAATAATGTTTAAAAGATTTAAAAGCCAGATTTTTAAAAAAACTTTTAAAGGATTTTTTACTAGGTATTGATCGAGGTGGTAATCACGTTTTGTTTAGATTTTTATTTAATTAAGTGTTTATTTAAGGTTTAAATTTAAGCAAATCGATTGAGTTAGCATTGTCTTATTCTTTTCTTGTTTTGGTCTTTACATTTTCTGTTGCGTATTAACCATTGTAGGAAGAGTTCGATTTGGAGGTGTCGCCTATTCAACCCTCCTCTAACCGGCCACCGATCTCCAACAACCTCATTTGTGGCGGTGGATGGTATAAAACATGTTAGTAAAGAAGTGTGAATATTGGCATAGCCTTGAACTTTAAGTTCTTGGATGTAAGAAAGACTCTTCTGAACCATTTTTGAGCATGGTGCACAATGTTTACCAAAACCAGATTTTATATATTACGCAGTGTCCAAAACTCAGTATTCATTTATTTAGTTTTTTTAGAAGGTGTAAAACTAATGCATTTAAGATTATTTAGAATTTTGAAATGTACAAGATTGCAATTTTTAGGGTTAAATAATCTAAAATTCATAGTTAAGGGTTTAGCCCTATAGAAGTCTAAATAACCTTAAACTTATAATATCAGTCATTTAGACTATGCATTATATACTGTCTTTAACTCCCATAGAAGGATTTGTAATAAACTCACACAATTTCAATTGTTGTAGGTAAAAAAACACTCCAATGGCAAGTGACCGTGCACACACGTGTTGCCAAACATGATTTTATATTTCTAAATACCAATATCAAAAAAATGTCAAACTTATCGTTGCAGGTAAATAACACATTCATATGAAAAATTTTAAAAACTTATATAATTTAAATTGTTGTAGGGAACTAGCTCTATTAAAAATTTAAGATTTAGTAAAGAAATAGAAAAATGATATGTCAAAAGTCTGAAGCACTACATTACTCTTAGAGAGGAGATCAGAATGCCGATTGTTCGATTTACCCTGTTGTAGGGAATTAGGCAAGAAGACTGTCCACCTCTAGGACTAAGATTTAGATATCTGGATTAACAAAAACAAAAACAAAAACAAAATGGTCTATTTTTTTTCCCCAGCCTGTCTAGATTGAATATACATTGAACATTGGCTTGGAATAAACTCTAAAATATAAACTCTAATAATTTATTTTAATTGAATTCTAATTTTTAAATTAGGATAACACTGAGCACAGGGCTTCTTATCAAGATCCACCTGATCAACATATGCGTCAACATCTGATTATGTAAATAACATCATTAAACTTTTGTACATTTTTTTGCAGTGTTACAGTTGCAAACAGTAAAAGGGCCTAAACATTGACATTATTTTGTTCATCTGTCTGAATACACTTGCAGATCGTACTTCCCTGCTTCCTTTCTCCTACATTCAGTTGTAGGCTCAGTATCTAAGTTATATAGCATGATAAAATAAATAACAGTTACAGGGGATTGAACACGATAGTCGACCCATGAAATTTCATGCTAAAATATGCACAGTAACTAGAGTTGTTGATGTCTTGCGTGAGGATTTCATGAGAAAAGAAAATTGCTCTTGGAATAAATGCTCAATGATTGTAATGGCAGGATTTTTTTTCTCCCATAAATGCTTTTCAACTTCAGAGAAATTGTGTGAACAAATTATGTAGGAACACAGAAGCATTGAAACCATGAGATTGTCAATCACCTGCTACCAATTCCATCATGATCTATTATTTGATTTGGCAGCTTGAAGCATTTCCACTATTAGAGTCTTCACATCTCTACATGAATAAACAAAAACTTGATCAGGTTTTACAGAGATCTTCTTGCAGATTCAGCGGATAAGAGAAGCAGAACAATCAAATATTTTTTTAAAAAAAGATTAAATAGTATAAAGGTCTATGCTTAATCTCTTAGATTTAAATACACCATTTAACATTTGCCTTAACACAACAAAAAAGAAAATACAATTTAACTAGGTACTGAGCATGCTTACTTCCTGTCTTGTGCTTGTCTAGGGAAAGGGATTCGAAGTTTCAAATTGTTTCCTCCAAAACCAGCCTGTGCAAAAGATGTATTTTGGCTTTCAGTACTCGATGAACACAAATTACAGAAATCAGGCTTCCCCTAAAGCATCAACCATGGAAAGAGAAACAGACAAAAGCAGTAATAATCTGGGTAACAACTGACCAAAGAGAATACAAAACTAATAACTGCAAGTTGCAAAATTGGCAATTTGCATCCTAGCAATGCTATTTCGAATCCTATTTCTCAGTTCTATATCTAAATATATGCATTTTATAACTAGTATTTGATCTGAAAGACAAATGCATCACCGCAATTTGTTGAATAAGCTGAACAGTTTTAGAAATAACAAAATAAACGACCACCATATCACTATTCACTAAAGCATTTAATGGCAAACGAAGTGCATGGAGGAAATATCTTTTAGTTAATCAAACCCAGAAAACATCCCTAATATCCTCAATTAACACAAACCATGGCTGGAAGGATACAAATTATAGGCAGCTATAGTTGTATGATATAATATATATCTGAAATCCTTGAAATTAAACTAGAGATACCTATATGAAAATCATAGTTGCCTTAAATTTGCAAAATGGAAATATCTGACACCAAGAAGAAAGGTCTTGTAAAATGAAAACAAAAAATTAGAAGATATGTATGGTAACACAAATTTGAGATCCTACGCACTTCAAATTCTGGAACACTTAAACTATGAGGTAAACAAGAAAACTCAAATGCAGAGGATAGCTTAAGGTGATTCAAGAAATATTCAAAATAAACATACATCAATACACTTATATAATAGGGCAATGCAGAAACAAGACTTGGGTATTCCACCAAGCCCCCCACCTTTACGTTGAAGCCTAGGCTATCCACATCAAGTATCTGAGCAAAGTCTACCTGAAGGTATCATTCATATGTTAGTACAATCATAAACAGATGTTGATTTAAAATCTAAGGGGCTTGACAAATGAGTGACAGGGCATGGTTAAATAGACAGTAGTGCCTATTATAAAATGATAAATGAGACAGATGAGTAATTAAGCGAAGGTTTTGTTCACCTTATTTATGTTGGGATTCACCTTGTCATCACATAAAGTATAACTCACAATGAACATGTGTCTTTCATAGTGAATAATACATTAATTATGATCAACAATTGTAAAGTGGTGCTCGTTATGAAGAATTTAAACATGCAAACTGCAATGTTCATTTAAATACCTTTACTGAGGTTGAATATTGTACGATTGCTTGGGTGTCTCCAGCATGATCCCTGTTCATATGAGACTAGCAAAGGAAGTACATGTCAATAAACATAACACCTAAAAAAATGATGAGAAAATCATGAGTGTACCGCGATAGGTTTTGTAAATTGAGCTATCGGATCGACTTTTGCAGCTTTATATTCCTCACCATCAAATTCTAGCAACAAAAGATCCCAAGGGACAAATACAATGAGATAATCATTTAATTGCATTGCTAAAATATCTTTTGCTATATTTTGAAACAATTACAAATCCTAACATAGTTAACACAAACATAGAATAAAAAAAAGTAAATACCATCAAGATGGCAATAGTATTCACTTCAGATTACTCGTCTCTGAAATAGACAACTTGCTTCCTTGATTGCATGATACCATGTTGATTTAGGTGTTAGAATTTAAGCATTAAATGAGCTGCCATTAGTAGATATGTAGTGTTTGTAAAAACTAGTAAGCTTAGATCTAACTAATATTGGTGAAGCATGTTTAAACCCAACTTATGATTCATTTAATAGGCCTTGCACACATCATGTGGACCAAGTGAGTGATGTTGTCTAGGCTTTTATCTTCAGCTTTTGATGGGAAGGGCCAAATAATCTTCTATAAATGCATGGAAGGTCTGCTCTCCTACCCTAGTAGCGTGTTCAACCCATTGTGAGCTCACCTGTGAAGGGAGAAGTGAGAAGAAGAGGAAGACCAACTGCAGTTGCAAGGTAATTCAATTCCTCATTTCCATGGCACAAAGAGGTATTATGTGCCCATCTACTCATTTAAATTTATGTACTTGAGATAATAAATCTTCTTAAATTAGGATGGTCATTGTTAGTGATTCAATCAATGGTGATTTATTTTCCATTTGAAATGTTATAGAAGCCATACAGTGGTAGATGTAAGTTACATGATGAAGGGTATTTGACTCCCAGCAATTAGGTAGATTATTTCATAAGGGTGATCCACAGCCACCACTACCATTCCAACAACAATGAAATCACCTCCATGGTCATTCATCATGATAGTTCGGAATCAATGTCATGCAGTAAAGGACTCGCTATTACTTAACTGAAAGTTGCTTTAAATTAATATACCAAGCACTGCTTATCTGAGATGGAACTAAAGTTTGATTACATGAATTCAAGAAAATTACCTCCTGATCCTAGTAGTGCTGTAGCAATTCCAGAAACATAGCGAACATATTTAGGTTTGATGCGAATCAAACTGAAGTCACCAAAATCAACCTATGATTGCAGAATACATCTTTCATCACTCACAAATGTGTAAAACAGCACAATGGATAATGAAAAAGACATTTTATAGTCACCCAAAATGCATCTGGATGTTTTTCCAGGTAAGCAGTACGAGCAGACTCTTTATCATCATTAGAAAGCTGCAAGGCAAAAGGCATTTTTAGAGGAGGTTTGAGCCAAGAGATTTATAGTAGGGCTAAATTATCAAGGAGGGGGAAAATGAGAAGAGTGAACTTTCAGAACATTATTATCAAAAAAGCAACTAAAAAGGTAGCATTCCTAGAATCATACACAGGAAATATTTGTTATCATTGAAGAAAGAGGTTACGTAATCTGAGGTTTCAGACAATTAGCTAGCAAGTAGACTTATCATAATATGACAGAGTGCAGAATTAATAAAGTTTATTAAGCACAAGTCATTAGCATTTGTAAGTTCTTTAGTTGTCATGCAAGGCATATCAACTGTCATGTTAATTTATAAGCAATTCCTGATGATGGTAGTTGAAAATTCATGTACATTAAACTATTAAAGGCATGGTAAATCTCTAGAATCCAGAAGAACAAATGGCGAAAGAACAAAACCCTAGAAAAAAAGGGATATTCCCTGACACAATCATCATACTTTTCCATGAAAAATGTTTCATTTCATAACTAGAATATCATTCACAAACCTAGACTAAATTTACCACTTCCTTCTATTTAAAGTTACACATTCTCCAATATCAACATTAACAAGTCATTTTAGTACCAAATAGTTGGGATCAACTATGCAGAGTTTATCCCTCCATTAACTTTACCATTCCTTGATAAAAACTATGGATAATCTTGTGTGAAGAGTTAGTAATGTACAGAACTAGAATATCATTCACAACACTATATTACCATTTAACACCCATTTAAAATCTCACATTAATTCAACAATATCACATTAGTAAGGCATCTTAGTACCAACTTAGGAATTAACTACATAGATCTTGTGCCTCTATTAATTCTATCCAAGTTATATCTGCTATGTTAACAAAAAGAAGAATATTGTAAGGTATTTTATATGAGATAATCATTACAAGATATAGGACACAGGATAAAATCCTAATCCCAAAAGTACTAATGTAGAACTAAACCCATTATACCTAATAATCCTATTAATTTTAATACTTTAAACTCTAGCCCTCAAGGTAAAGCATAGATACTATGTCCAACTGATTACATTATCTAGAAAATGTAGATTGGCACAATGAGAATGAAATAAACACATAATACTCGTAGCAAAATGGCACTTAAAAGATTAGAGAGAAAATAGTCAATGGTCCATTCGACCTCAGATCAACCCAACCAATGATGTCTTTGAACTCAGCTCGGCACATTGACAATGAGTGAGGATACAGAGTGAGGATGCAGTGGATGAGAACAAAGAGAGTTCTCAGGAATAAATCTTTTGAGTAAGCTCCTCCCTGCAGTGGCACATACAACACCACCAAATTGACTAAGGGAAAGGGGAACACTCAGAAGTCTAGAGGAAAGATGAATATCATAACTCAACCCTTTGTTGTGCATAGCAAACTGAGAACAGATTATTTGTCTCTGTTCAATCTTCACAGTAGATGAATAATATAGTTAATCTCTTTTGAAGAAGTAGCAATCTGAGAATTGATCATCTCTGTTCAGGTCTTCACTCCAGATTCCAGATTGCTAGAAATGGATGGCACAATTAGACTCCTTGCTAAAAGTAATAAATTGAGATCATGACATTTCATTAGTGAGGTTTTTACTAGTTTCTAGTCAACACAGGAGCAACATGCAAATAGAATAAATATGATTCTAAATGATGAGAAATTGAAAGAAGAAGAAGAACTAGACATATATCTGTAAAGAGGGAGAAGAAACATGGAGAAGGCATATCAGCAGAAAGAAGCAACAAAAAGGCAGATATAAAACAAATACACAAAAAAGTCAGAGGTGAGAACAAGATCTTAGGAGGTACCACTGCCATCGAGGCAAGATTTGAAAGAAAACTCCCTTCATGTCATGATGCAACAAAAGAAAACCCTTCTGAGACAGGAAGAAAAGCAGAAAAACAAGAACTAGGTAGACAATCTTCAACTCAAGATCACCAAAAGATGAAGAAGAGAAAGTACAAGATTAGAATCTAGAGTTCTCAGATGAAATCCAATTCTCTAGGAACTCGGCAAGATGAATGGTTCAATAAAGAACAATACATGCACAAATCTGGAAAATCTAGATCAAAAAATGTTGAACCAGGTAACACCGAACCTGGGGCAACCGGTTGCTCCACGAAAGTATCCCAACAGCCGTCAGGGTAAATCGGAAGCACTCGTGGCGGGCAGCCCAGAAGCCAAGCATCCCGTGGTTGCGTGCCCCATTTGGAAGAAAAATCCCTACAAATGTGCCATAACTAGGGATTAAACCGCAGGTGCCTAGGTGACAACTTGGCGCCATTCCGTTGCACCATAGCCCCAAGGGCGGAAAAAAAATCTAGATCAAACTTACATGACAGGAGGCAAGTGATATAGATGATTACAGCAATTCTTAGCCCACAAAGATGATGGAATCCTGCAAGGAAGAAGAGCGCACTTTAGAAGTTGACTCATAGATCTCCTGCTACAAGCCATACAATGCTGCAGATGTTGCAATGGAGGTGGGAGGTGGGAGGTGAAGTCATCATTGTTCTCTCTACCTTTTTATCTATTTTATCCACACTTAATTATTTTTAGATAATAATATTTTAAATTTTAACTCTTCAACAATTGAAATCATCATCTCAACAAGAGGAACCTAATTGATATAAGTTCTCCATTCCTAATTATATTAATATGACAAATAAAATACAAGGTTTCAAATTGGTGCAAATCAATCACCAAGGTTTGACATGAAAAGCAATTCCCCCAGCTTTTGCAATTAAATTTACATGTTTCTAGACAAATCAACACTTAACCCATAGAATGTGTAGAATGACATGCTAATTTAGTATTTAAGACCATATGTATCGTCCAATAAGTTAAGATACACGGACAAAGTTATAAATAATTCTCACCACAAAGCAAGAAAGAAGAGAAAAAAATTGCACATACTGGAACAGCATCACCATATATGGTGGCAATTGTATCTGTCCTATCTTCTGGATCCTTTGCTACAAGCAATGAGCACTTAGGATTTGCCAATAGATTCTGCATGCATTACAAATTTCCCCATTAGACTGTTCAAAATATACTCCAACCGATCAAGAGATAGAAAGTAGAAAAATGAAAAGTTTCACAAAAGAGAATGTTGATTCGCAAATGCATCATACCAAAAGCTAGCAGCATACTCACCTTTGAATGGACAGCTAAACTACTGACTGCCAGTATGGGAGAACCACTATCATCACATGCAAAATCAACCATTGATCCAGAAGGATAACCCTGGTGATCCTGCACAGCCACATGTAAGCACATACAAAATCAAAGATTCAAAATGTTGAATTGGAAAAGAAATAATATAGATTATTCTTTTTAATTGTTCATCTAAGAACCAAATGCTAGTTAAAAGAAAAAAATATTTAGTTCAATTACAATCAGATTAATGTTGTGATCAATATTTGTGAATAGATTAAAAGCAAATTAATATCTTGAAGCCCAAGATAAAGGAATTTTCTGTGGGAAATCATTTTATCTTTGCATTGCTTTGTTTTCTGTCCAATTCTCAGGAAAATATATGGTTGGTATATCAACTATAATAATATGATGTATGACCGACCTTCCATTATCCAAAACCCACATGATCTGTGTAGCAGCTCATCACTTTCATTCAGGATAGAGATTCAGCGCATGTAGTTTCAATTAAGCCTTCAAATGTTCAATAAATTAAAATTGATTTACTCATTCTAGCGAACTACCTTATTGTTCCTCTTAGGCAACCATGGAAAATGGATACAAAAATTTAGATAGAATATTTGAAGCATGTTGTCATATGGGAAATGAGAGGAAACAAGATGCAGCTAGAACAAATAACAAAAATGGGAGAAAGTGGGTTTAGATGATTTAGCACATTCAATGACAATAAATTGAGTCATTAGAATTGAAAGCATTAAGGCTAGAGGAAGACCAATTAACTTTTAACATAGTTAAAAGTGATTTAAAAGATTATACCATCACATAGAGTCAATGGTCGGACAAAATCCATCTAGCTGACCCCAAAAAATTCAAGACTCATTATTTGCTAAGTGACAAAATATAAAAGTTTAGGAAAGTAAAACCAATAACGTAAACGTCTAACCCAAATCTAAATTCATTGCTTCAACAAGATTCAAATAGATCGCTTTTTCTACTTTATCTAGACCTGGATTTCATCTATAGAATGCAACAAAGGATAGTGTAAGTACTTCAAAAATTATTTCCTTTATAGGCTAACCAATTCAAACATTTCAAAAGGAAAATAGAGGATCATACTTCTAATTGGACCCTTCTCAACTCAAGTCACATCCACTCTATAATGTAGGTTAATGCTGAATTGAAATCCCTGAAACCACTCGTCCAGTGCTTCTTGAGGCTAACTATAACACTAAGCAAGGTTCTAAGAGATAATGCCACAAAACCAAAAACAAGAAGGTTTTAACTATCATCTGCAGAAAAATGTTATAACTACATATTTGTCAAAAACAGCACTAGGTCAATGCTGGTAGCTTACATAGATGTTTCTGCATCATAAAATCATAAGAAAGAAAAAGTCTAAGTTACACTTTTCATGGTTTTCTATATTTTTTATAGTTGTTGTTTGTTTCCTCGTTAACCTACTATTGGCATAGCATAATTAAACCAATTGTTAGCACTTGAAGACCATGTAAACATGGTTAATAATATTGATTATACCAAAAATTTATGGAAAATTCAACACCCGTAACTGTACTACACATTTCACTTATTGTTATTGGTTTATGCAATGAGATTGGGTGGCAGAAATTAGCATATGGTGTTATACAAGTATTGCATTATCATATAGGTCTGAGAGAATACAGAACTGATTGGATTTATTGTTTAAAACCATGGTGCCGGAAAAAAGGTAATCAATAAGAGAAAAATACAACAGGTTTGGCAAGTAATATTAATTCAGAATGTTAGGACAATATTACTGTCACCATAAAATAACAGGAGCACAATACAACAACATCAAGAAGAGAAAAATACAACACAACAACAGGAGAAAAATAAACTGACTAAAAAAATGTATGAATTTAAGAACCTGAGAAAAGGTTGAAAGAACGCCTCGAATACTGAGATCAAGTAATGTCCTTATTTCTTCAACAGGAGAGAGTCGAGTTGCAGCTTCCTTCGATAACAAAAAACATAAAGTTAAGGAAATGAAAGCAGTTGCAAAACTATAGTAGGAGTAAGACTGTGTTACTTCAAATCCATGTAGTTCAAGAATGTAGTCCTTGTATTGTTGAGATTTATTTTATTTTGGTTTTTGGCCACAAGGTTTCCCCACAACACATAAGATATGAGATAATTTACTGTTCAGGTGGGAGTACAAAAGGTTAAACCTCTCCCAATAGTGCCAAAATATGAATTCGAACCACCGAGCATTGACGGAAAGAACTTCAAATCTAGTTCACTTATCACTGAACCAAACAACTAGTGATTGTATCTTAGAGATTTCATCTTCACATATTAGAGCACAAATCATTTGACGGTGAAATTCCATGAGTCAATTATACTAAAAAGTCAGTTATGCCTTACTGTCCTCATTTAGTCCTATCTTTAGTTAGTTCTACCATTTCTCTAGAACCATCACATTCACCCTTAAACAGATTAACAGATAGTATCCAGAGTCAGTGGAGTTGAAATCCAGAATGAACACATAATAATCAGATAGATCAGTAAATGACACTTTGAAGGCATTTCAATGCCATTTCAGTTAATTGAGAAGTTAATATCATTAAAAAAATATATCAAACTTCTTCTTTGAAGGCAGGGACGTCTCACTTTCCATGATTGTAAGGGATGTCTGGTTTGTATGCCTGTATAACCACAAAGCATGAAATTATGATAAGAATCCTTGTGATGTCCTAATTTAGCCTCACATGTAGAGTTGTCAGTTAATCGAGGGGATCTAAAACTTTAAGACATCAGTTGCTGTCGATGTGGGCTAAAGCATTTTGGCTAGTGGTTATTCCTATGATTGCTAACTGGTCAATCCTCTAATTTGGTTTGGTGGTGACAATCCAAATCAATGTAGTCCTAACCTGCAAAACCAAGAGGGAATTTGCAAACCCAGGGCTCAGGAAAAGCATGAACAAATGTCAAAAGAAAAGACAAGCTGGAAGACAACCCTGTTCTCCATGTTTGGAAATAGTTGCTTGTTTGAAGGTGGAACTATCAGTTGGCCACACTTATTGTCAATTACAGATGCTTATGTGGTACGAGCTACACTTTAGATCTTAATAGGGATGTCAAGTCTTAAGAGGAGGAGATCGGGAGTCTGGTAATCGAGGGCCTATAGTATTAGATTTGACAGCTGCTACGAATTTGAGCTTGAACATCTCGAGCCAATGGTAAAGAATAACAAAGTCAATCAACCAATTCTCTCATCTGGACAAATCGTGACTTCACCATAGTGACTCTGCTTTATCGCTCGGAAGACCACCCCGAGGCAAGCGTTGGAATTGTTTCTACTTTAATATCACCAACAGAAACTTTTCAATATTTTCAATCAAAGAAACAAGAACTGGGACCTGATGAACCCTAATCTTCTCGAAGGCGTCCGTAATACTCGTCGTATCGCCAGGCGCCGACACCTGATGCCAAAATTACGATACCAGATTCCGATCAAAACAAAGGCACTAAAATTTGCATAACTGATTCCCCTAAAAAACATACACAGCCCAATTAGCAAACCTGGGAGGAGGACGACAACGATGATGAGGCCATCGCCAGAGGAGGAGAGAAAGTAGGTGAGCAGAGAGGGTGCCTTGGAAGGGAAGGCAGCTTTATCGGATGGGAAAAAGGCAGTGAGCGTTTGCTGCAAACTTCGCGGCCGTTAACGAAAGAGGCAGCGACGGGATGCGTGACGGAGAAGCGGACGGGCAGCGGTCTCAGCACGCTCGTCATCTTTCTTCCTTTTTCTCCGATTTTTTTCCTTTTTACTATTTTTGCCTTCGTTTATATTCCTGCATTATTTGGGAAAAGTTCACATTGCCCCCCAACAATTTATCACTTCCCCAAAATGCCCAAAATTTTCTAAATATTACAATTCGCCCCTGACCATAAAGCAAATTTTAACTAAAAAACTTGAAATTCTAAAAAGAAAAACTAAAAACTCAAGTCAGAAATATTTTAAAAACATTCGAAATTTAATAAATATATTTAATCTGCATTACCATTATGAGTTTTAACTTTCGTAATATATCATTGCTCAAGATGATAAAAATTACCCTAAAGCTAAATCCTCGAGCAGATCCCAAAAAATATATAATATTTATATGATAATTATCTGAATGTGATAAAATATTTTTTTATTTATTTATTTAATTTTGATAATCCAAAAAAATTTCCTCTGCTTTTCGTACTATGCACATGACTTTTCGACGTCTCTGACTTAACTCTCGGCTAGGCGAGGTTCACTCAGAGTTTGGCCCTTGTTTGACTCGGGGTTTGGCCCTTGTTTGAACTGAGTCGAGTCGATCTAGCGTTGGAGCCAACGGCGGAGCCAAGTTATTAGCTACTTGGGTAGAAAATACTGTAATAAAGGATTTTACAAAAGGAGAAAGGAAAAAAATAAGGAACATAGGGGATTAACCCAGGGTAATAACGATGACGTCGGCGGCTAATCCGAGGCGACGACATTAGAGCTAATACTCGTGGCCCACAGTATGAGATCAACCCAGATAATTCAGCTAAGCTGGCTCCGTCATTGTTTGGAGCCCTTTTTGAAATGAGCCACCATCCTTGAGGATGTCCCCCAATTTTGAAGTTGCGAAAACCTAAAGCCGCCTAACCATTTGGGGTACAGATCCAGTGGAGCATCTGCTCGTCCATACGAAAAACGTACGGTCCAAATCGCAGCTCGACAATTTCATCAACTTGCAGATAAGTGTCTGCTTGCGGGTACACACAACCCACACAGGGGAAGGGAAGCGAAGACCCGCCCCTCTTCGGAAGGCTTCTACACCCTTTGATTCCCCTCTTCCCTGGTCAAATTCCCGCTTCCTTCCCATCTGCGATTGTGAATCTGCACGAAAGCTCGCATCTTTGGTCGCTTCGCCCTGGGTATCGAGAAAGATCGGATATTTGGGTGTGGAAAAGGCGTATTTTTTGTGAGTTACCTTGGGCTTGGGGGCTGAGAGTTTGGTGGGATTCGTTTGGATGGAGAAGGAATCGAAGGAGCAGAGAGCTCCGCCGCTGAGGGCGGCTCCGCCGGAGCGCGATTTCCCCTTGCAGTGGGGAAGCTGCAAGCGCCTCCGCTGCGTCAAGGTCAGAGAGGAAGGCTCCCCGGGTAAATCCGATGGGAGGAGGAGGGCTACGTCCCGGATCAACCGCCGCATCGTCATCGGGGGCGACAGGGACTTCCCCACGCCGCGGTTTCGGCACCCCGCGCAACTCCCCCATAGGTAAAATGACCAAAAGGAATGATTTTTTTCTGCTGTTTTAGGCATTTTGGTGAACCGACGAAGAGATTGGAGGTGCTGATGCCTGGATTCCGCGCAGGAGGTCCGAATCCGTGGGTAGCGAGAACCAGAGATCGCGGTCGGTGACGTCGTCGCCTGAGAAGGAGGATCGATGCTACACGACGAGGGGGTCGCTCATGGCCCACGGATGCGAAGGGGAAAACGGGGCGGGCGGCGGCGGAGGCGGCGGGGATGAGAGAGGAGCGGCCGTGGCCCTGCCCAGGTTCTTTATATCCCTCTCCAACAAGGAGAAAGAAGAAGATTTCATGGCCATGAAAGGTTGTAAGCTGCCACAGAGACCCAAGAAACGCTCCAAATACATCCAAAAATGCATACTTGTACGCCTTTTCTCCAAGTTTCAGAAAAAAAAAAAATCTGATCTTTTTCTGTTTCATCTTCATATTAGATGGAACTAATTCTTCTTTCTGGTTGAATTGTTTCTAGCTAGTGAGTCCAGGAGCATGGCTATCAGATCTTTCCCACGAGAGATACGAGGTGAGGGAGAAGAAAGGATCAAGAAAGGTACACATGCTCTTCTCTTCCAAATGCCCATTGATCATGTGCTTGTTCTTCTCCTAACTTGCTTTTCTGTTCTTGAAATGCCCACTGAGTTAGCTCTTTCTCTCTGCAGAGAAAACGAGGATTGAAGGCGATGAGTTTAGAGAGTGATTCAGAATGAATCAAAGAGACTGAAATCTTCCTTTTCCTTTTGATGTTGAATAAGACTTTGCTCAGCTAAGTATTGAATATGTAATGTGTCCTTCCTCCCCTCACTCCTTTGGGGGCATGTTTCTTAGATCAAGAAATTTTGTATCAACTATTTGAAATAAGTTCTTAAGCTAGTTGTCGGATCACTGTAGATTGCTTCTATTCTTATCCTTACTCCCATTCTACGATACTGCTGAGCACATATGTGGATGAAATGAGTGATTTGTTTCAAGGCGGTTGTTCTTTGGAAACACTGTTCTGCAGTTGTTTCATTACAATGCGAAGTGAGTATGAACAGAGCAAGAGAAAGGAAGGCTGGGAAAAGCTCTAAGGACTAGACATTTGGTAAGAAGTTTAATTGAATTTGTGGGACTTGATTACTGCTTGAAGATTAGATGGGACATCTGGTAAGAAGATCTGGTGGTTCAAAAGATCGAGTTAAGTATTCACAAACGATTAGTGGTGGTAAGCAACTAAAAGAGAGATTCAATGAAAATGCATTCTCGGTTAAAAGAATCGTAGGTGCTGGTCTGATCTAGGGTTTCAGCGAAACTCAAAGTTATAATCAATTGTTAAAATATTAATATTTATTTTTCATGTTGTTGTCTATTTTCTCAACTCTATGACGTAGGAAATCAGAGTTGAGAATTGATTGAAAAAAGGATGTTTGGGCGTCCCGGAAGGGTCCAAGCGCCTAGAAAGGGTTGAACACAGCCACACATGCAGTTGAGGCGCTTGGAAAGGTCTATAAAAGAGACTTCGACCAGTAGCTTTAGAACAACAATTGCTCCAACTTTCATACTCATGCACTGCTCCGAGAAGCTCCCTACGACATCGAAAAACTGCTTCGACCACTAACACTCAAGCTACTACTCTACTTGTTATTGATATAATTTCCTTATTATTTTGTACTTAAAATCTGTGTAAATATTCTAGCTCATAGTGAATTGTCCAACGAAAGTATTCACCAAGTATAGGCCTTGGAGTAGGAGTCGTTGAAAGCTTCTACCTATGTAAAACTAACTTGTCTTAGCGATTGGTTTCCTTTCTTTATTTTCAGGGGGGGTTTCTCGTTTTACAAAAAAAAAAAAATTAAAAAAATTAAAAATGTGACTCACGCTATTCAAACCCTCCAGCGTTTTACGATCTCTCAACAATAGTATTGTCAGTTGGATTCATGCCTCCTTT
>JBBPFP010000106.1:806992-829605 GCA_037974795.1 Kaempferia galanga | reverse complement strand
CCTCCACCGCCGCCGTCTCCGCTCTTGTTCCCCTTACTTCGATGTGGGTAACTTAGATCTATAGATCAATAGATGGATAGATATCTATATATACGGATGTTTATGCTGATTGGGCTTCCCGATTTATCTTGGTGGTCGGTGGAAAATTTTCATAGAACGGATCGGCCACCTCCAAAAATAGTCAGTAAGAGGCTAACTGAGTTTACCAATTTTTTTTTTTTTTTTTTATCAACGTACCGCTGGTTTCAGCTAGAGCCAAACATGGAGCTTCAGCTGCATCGAAAGAGCCATCTTCACCTGCGAATGATGCCAAAGGTAATAGCCCTTCAGCCTCGGTGAAGATAGAGACATCTATGGCAGCAGAGGTTAATTTAGAATTTCAGTTTTTTTTAAAAAAAAATTGGTTTTATCAATTTAGTCGATTATGCTTTAATTTTGAAAATCATAGTTAAACAAAACCAATTAAATTGAATCAAAATTCAGTTAAATCGATTAAACTGATATTTTAAATTGAACAGAATCAAATCAAAACTAAATCAAATTAAATCAAAACTAAATCAAACTCGTGTTATGAGTTGAAATGAACCAAACTAAACCTAATCAAATCAAACTAAACTAAACTTAAAAATTCAATTATTTTGGTGGAAATAGATTGATTCAATTTTTAATTTAATTTATTGGATAGGTTCATTGCTCGGTTAGCATGTACACAGTACAAATTAAGTTGCAAAGAATCATTTAGTATTATTCTTATTTTTATTAACCGGATCAGATAAACTATTTATTATTTTGTCTATACAAACAGAGGATTTTGACAGCTGTAATATTCATTCAATAGATGATCCTAAATATAAAGAAATAATAATAATAATAATAATAATAATAATAATAATAATAATAATAATAATAAGAGAAATCATGTATTTACATTTGATTCTCCATAAAATGTCAAGTTTCACTCCTACTATTTTTATGAGTTTTGTTTATTTTAATGCATTAATATTTATTTAATTCGACAATGAATTCACTCCATCGAAAAACAACAACACCTGATCTATACAGCGTGGACCATTAAATCAACACACAGTCATGATCTAATCAAGATGATACGTTGATCTAACGATCCGTACTGTATAGACCAGCAGTCGGACTCGCGTCTAAAAATAACCGTGCACCGGTCGAATGGAGAGGTCAAATTCTAACCCACACAAAACAAGTTCCTCCTCCCTCTCTTCCTCCCTTCCTCTCCCGAATCTCCTTCTTCTCTCTTCGTCCGGCCATCAGAGGGAAACGCTCAGGGATGGGAGGGGGAGGAAATGCAGCGGACGCCGCGGAGGGAGTAATGGCTACGGATTTTTTCTGGTCGTACACGGACGAGCCCCATGCCTCGCGCAGAAAGGAGATCCTCGCCCGACACCCTCAGATCCGGGAGCTCTTCGGCCCCGATCCCTTCGCCTTCCTCAAGGTCTCCGCATTCTTCCCCTCTGCCGCTCTGCGATCTTTGGATCTTGCTTTCTTGTAGGTTTCTGTCGAGCAAAAATTAGATTTCGAAGGATTTTTTTCTTCTTCTTCTTGTTTGGAGTGCATTTTTCAACTTCAATGTGAGTTTTGTTTTGTCGACTCTATTCTCCTTTTAAATATGAGATTTTTCGAGCGTTTATGTAGGTTGACTCCGAATTAACTTTAAAAATCTGTAGAAAGTTTTTTTTTTCTCGCATTACCAAATTTCTTCTTCTTTCTGTAAGATCTCCTACCTTACGTAAGGAAAATCCGATTGCGATGTATTTTCTGCGGATGAGATTTGGTGATGTTTGTTTATCGAGTGGATCTGTTTTTTTTTTTTTTTTTCTTTTAACAAGGAACCATGAACTTATCTTTGGAATAGACATTCTTTCCCATATCAATACATGTTCACTTTACCATTTCCGTTTCATTTATCTTCAAACTCTTTAGAATGTAAGTGATACATTTTGTTAAATCGAATAATAAGGGTTTAGTATTTTCTCACTTTCTCTTATCTTCATTCTTCAGTAAATTCTCATGAAAATCTTGAATGTTTTCAAATCATAAGTTAAGAGGGAACCACTTTACGGCTCATCGTGTATTAAATAACAAATAACATACTATTGTTCTTAGCATTCCTTTTTTTTTTTTTATCAAAGCTTATGGGTTTTTTCTTGTTAGATCTTTTTTTTTATCTTCTAAAGAGGATTATAACTATATAATCCTTCTTCCGTGCTCACTTGATAACTTTTAAAATTTTATTTATTAGTAAAGAACAATACTAGTATTACACTTATCAAAGCTGTTATCTTGGTGCATGTCTCATTGAATTCATTTCATACTGTGATGCATTGTCTTTAACATATTATGTTGAATTACTTCTTGTCACCTTTCTTTTGTCAAAATTTGCAGATAAGTGCAGCTGTGCTTCTTCAGCTATGGACTGCAACATACCTTCACAATGCGAGCTGGCTCAAGATCCTAACAGTTGCATACTTCTTTGGTTCTTTCCTCAACCACAACCTATTTCTGGCCATTCATGAGCTCAGCCACAACCTGGCCTTCTCAACCCCATCCTACAACCGTTGGCTAGGGATTTTTGCCAACCTTCCAATTGGTGTTCCTATGTCTATCACATTCCAAAAGTATCATTTAGAGCACCACAGGTATCAAGGCGTTGACGGCATTGATATGGATATTCCTGGCCGCGTCGAGGCTCTTGCAGTCACCAATGCAGTCACCAAATCTATATGGGTTCTTTTACAACTCTTCTTCTATGCTTTACGACCACTCTTCCTTAAGCCCAAACCTCCTGGATTATGGGAATTCACCAATCTGATAATCCAGCTTTGTCTCGACGCTTCCCTGGCATACTTCTGGGGAGGGAGATCCATTGCATACCTGATACTATCGACATTCGTTGGAGGAGGAATGCACCCAATGGCAGGTCATTTCATTTCTGAACATTATGTCTTCCACCCAGATCAGGAAACGTATTCCTACTATGGACCTCTGAATCTGATGACCTGGAGCGTGGGATATCACAATGAGCACCATGATTTCCCCAGAATCCCTGGTAGCAGACTCTACAAGGTGAAGGAGATGGCACCGGAGTACTACGACAATCTGAAATCGTACAAATCTTGGAGCCAGGTGATCTTCATGTACATAATGGACCGAACCGTCGGGCCCTTCAGCAGGATGAAGAGGAAGGCATCAAAGGGTACTGAAACAATCAAGAAAGAACAGTAGGGCTTCTCTGAAAGCAAGCAATCGTTTCATCCTTTTTGATTGTTTTGGATTCAAAAAATCTCCATTTTTTTCCAGCAGATCTTTTATTTTTCTGTTCTGAGTCATTTTTGAATTGAAGCCCTTTACCACTTCGCATTGCTATCAGCAAAGTGCAGTTGCTTTTGATGCTGGAATTCATTATAACGTTTTACCCAGAGCAACTGGTTGTGCAATATTATAAATTTAATCTTATTCAACATGATCTACTCCATATCGGCATGCATACTGCTCTTAGAGTTCGTTTATGTTTGCATACACCAGTTTGAATAATTTATTAAACTAAATAAATAAGCCTGAACATATATACGTTCGACTCGTTAAGGTTCATAAATAATATTTGTGAATAATGTTAGTGAGTAATATTCGCGAATAATATTCGTGAACAACTTTCGTGAATTATGTTGATTAATAAAACCCTTATCAATATGATAAATAAATTAAAAAAATAACTTTTAAATAAACAAATAAATTTGAATTATCAAGCTCAATAACCAAACAAATAAATAAAAATTTTAAACAATCAAACAAGTTTGAATTAAGAATTTGATAACATATAAACAAACTAAACTCAAACCAAGTTTGAATTGATAGCTTGATAACATCTAAACAAACTAAATTCAAATCAAGTTTGAATTGATAGCTCGATAACATCTAAACGAACCAAGCTCATTAAAAATAAACCAAGCAAACTTAAATAATTATTTTATAAGTTTAATTCATTTTAGACTCTCTTTAACTCAGCTAGATTATCTCATTAAATAAACTTCAATACTCTAAAGTTTAACTCAGATTGATTTGTTTACCGCCCTAGATAGTTTGGTTAAATATAATGGACTATCTAGGTGATTAATTAATGTGATCATTCTGTATTTTATTTGGAAAACTCAGGTGATTAAACATGAGCTCTATACTTAGTGAATTTTTAGCATCAATATTCGATTAATTATTTCATCTCTATATAGGAAAATTTGTAAAACCCGGGCATTTCCCTTGTTGTTGGATCGTTAGTGCGCAAAGTGATAATAATTCATTATATATACCTGAAAGATTACAACGCGTTGGTCCCGTAGCTCAGTTGGTTAGAGCGTTGGTCTTATGAGCCGAAGGTCGCGGGTTCGAGCCCCGCCGGGACCAATTTTTTTTTTTTTTCTGCTATTTCCTTCTAGCAAACTTCTGGCAAAATTTTATTTTATTTTTTTGGAATTTTTATTTAGCTTTCTTTTTTTAAAAAAAAAATATTACTTTTTTTATAAACACAATATTTCCTAATGAAATTTATTCTTTAAGTGTTTAAAATTATTGTTATTTTTTATAAACAATTTTTTTAGTTTTAACCCATGACATTAAACATGAAATTATTTTACGTTTCTAATAAAAGTAACAAGGTTGAACTCCTGCTAATATTTTTCAGATTTAAATTTACTTTAGATAGGGGCTTTAAAATTTTAATAATAATAATTATTATTATTATAATTGATGATGTTAATTGCACATAAATAAATTAATTGTATCACATAAATTAATATGCAAATAATATTAAATAAATGATATGTTTATGATGATTTTATAAGATTTTAGATAGGTTTGAATAAATAAAACTATATAATGTAAAAAATTATCTAAAAGTTATTAAAGTTAATTTCACTTGTAAAAAGATCCTACACGTGAAAACCTTCAACTATTTGTGGGAACAATAGGCGATTAATGTAAGATGGCATGCAATCTTACAAAAAAAGAAGATGAAATAACCAAACTGTTAATAAACTACAAAAGTTCTTTTTATCTGGTTTTAAACACCAAAACTACAGTTGTAGTAACAAAAGAGGAGCATCAGGAAGAGTGATTTAAGAGATACAAAATCACCCTCTTCCCCAGCATGCTGCAGTGCAAAAGAATAGGTTCAAACTCTAAAACAATATCCAAAAGCCATTATTGTTACAGTACAATTTCAACTTTCTTTCTTTTCCAATAACTTAAGGGTTCAGTTAAAGTCTCCAGTGGAGTTCCTTCAAGATTTTGGGGACTGCAAGTTGTTTTTGCCAAGCAAATTCTGTTGGCTCTGAAGGGCAACCTGTTATTCTTAGGTGGTTCCAGCTGCACAAAATGTTCATTTTGGCTAAGATGTCCTATGCCACATAGCATAACGAATCCTAGTCATTCAGACTTCTAGCTGAACTACTTTGTTGTTGTTGTTGGTGCTGCTGCTGCTGAGAACAGTCATGGAATGTTGAAGTACTATCCAATGTTGGAAGATCCCCTATCAGTGTCTTAAAAGCAAATTCTAGGCATGGATCTAACCAAGAATTTCCGAAGATCGAAGTGAGTTTTGAGACTGGATTGTCTATGTTAATTCCTGATTCAACCATTGGAGCAGCTTCTGCAAAAGAAGGGTGTGTCTTCTTCAAAATTTCAGGGTTGTCAGATGATATCGTTGGAATGCCACTTGTATTATGAGTTTCACTTAATGAATTCACATGTGGCAGATCAAGTGGTTTTGCTTCTGTCTTCCACTTCTTTACCAGTCCGGATTTGCTTTCAATATCAGCTCGAAGTGCAGCCAATCGTGGAGATGACCGAAGGGGTATTGTGATTGCTTTGATACTGTGATTGTCGTTTGATCTATCATTTCTTGCCCTTTTAGGCTTCTTGAACTTCAAGTTCTCTTCCTCTGTACTTGCCAACAAATTTTTATCCGAAGTTGACAAGCCTAGCCCATTTTCTATCTTATCTGGTTGACAAG
Organism: Kaempferia galanga; assembly: GCA_037974795.1. Lineage (NCBI taxonomy): Eukaryota > Viridiplantae > Streptophyta > Magnoliopsida > Zingiberales > Zingiberaceae > Kaempferia > Kaempferia galanga. Next base: position 823,571 of record JBBPFP010000106.1, on the reverse strand, counting down.
GTATATAGTCATCACAATTGTTCAGCTGCTCTGCCGTTGCAAGTCCATCAAATGTGACACTTTGCAACTTAGAGAGACAAGAGCTGTTGAATGCTGATACGGTTTCTGTTGCTGCCGCCATAGCTTCATGTTTATCGGATTCCACTATTCTAGATTCCTTATCTTCGTGGCATATTGAATTGGGATTACCAACTATTTTGATCTTTTTGGCATGGTGCCAATCTAACTGCTTAGTGCCGGGTGACATCATGAGACCAGAATTGGCCCCTCTTGCATCTGTATTGTGACAACATGAATTAGAAAGGGCCTATCCGATTATTTCCTACACTTTGACACACCGACCAGGAAATGTCCAAGATTGGTCTAGTAGAAAGTATGAAGCGAAGTCTAATAAATTCAAAGCGTGAGTAGTGATTTATGTGGATGAGTTGATGAAATTACTTGTTTCACAGACATGATCTAGAGGTGATTGTGACTTCTCTGGAAATTCATTGGTGTTGGTCTCCATCTTCACATCCAAGTTGGGGTTCCCTCCGGTGAATAGACATTTCTCTGATTTATTCTCTTTCGAGTCTACTATTTTGGATTCATGAAGCTGCAAATCATAATTCAAATGGACTGAAGGGTCTAAGATGGATTTTACAAAAGGAAAATCAGTCATCCGGTGATAGATCTAAACTATTTCAAAACATGTATCCATTTCAAAAAGAAAATGGACCGAATAGTATCTAACAAGATGATTTGTGTTCTGATACACAGGTGAAGTAGTAGACCGTTATCTCAGAATTTCAGATGAGTAGGTAAATTTCAGGTGGAGTACTCTTCATATTTTGTCCTCATTATCACAATGCTCAATAGTTTGATACAGTAGCTTTGTAAGAGGACGTTCTAAACAAATATGGTTTTATTCATGATGTTTGAAGAGATGAAAATCATGAAACTCAAGTTAGTGATAGTCATCTAAACCATATAAAATCCTCTTATTAGACAAAACTTCATATCTTGGATTATTTTCAGGCGTCACAGTCTCCCCTTATTGTCCTCAAAGCCCTAAGTTACTAGTTGGTAGAACATTAAACCCAACTAACAACGCAAATGATCCTTTTCAAGTGGAACACCTCCAAACCTTTGGCTAGGTTTACTCTGACAAAACGTTTATCAGATTAGTCCAAATAAGAGAGAACTCACACATTAGTTTGTTAAGCTCAAAAATGCTAAGTTTCTTCTTCCTCAATTACTTCCCAAATATTTCTTCCTATTCTCTTCTTTGTTTTTTTAATGACCAAGTGAGAATTGAGAAGCAATTGTCCAGTTAATTTCCCATCTACAAACTTATGCTGGGAAACACAGAACTACATTTCATAGAGTAATTTCACACTCTGAAATGGCTCACCTAACGATCATATTCCTTTTACTTGTCAAGCATGGCTAAAACGATTCACTGTACTGAGCTAACAATTAACCTTTTTTTTTTTTTTTGCTGATAGTTTGATTGGAATGGTTCGCAATACCATCATCTCCCAGTTTTAAATCTTGTCGGGAGAGAATTTTTATACAAGCTCCTAGTTATGACTACTGACTAGAATCAGACACAAATGAAAAATTTTTCTCATAACTTAAAAAAACCAAGAAATAATTTTAACATTCTATATGATAACTAGTCATTCTAATTATATATCAAACTAAAAACATACTGTTAACATGAAAGGCATCACCTACTTAAAGAAAAAATAGAATATCAAAAGCAATAGTAGCTTTAACAATGAACAGAAATGAAATGCTTACAGGAGATTCCGTCTCACAGGTGTTAAGGTCAGAGATCCTTCTTTTTTTTGGCTTGTTTAAGCATTTCTCAATGTCACCAGTTTCGATGTAGCGAAAGGCATCCTTTAGTGAGCGGAATTCATAACCACTCACTGGGTCAATGTAGAACTGTAGAAATTTAAGGGAGAAAATAACCACAAGGTAATCCAGTAAGATTGGTGTTAATTTGTAATCAAATTAGCTAGACCAATAGTAATAAAGTAAAAGCATGATGGAAAGTCAAACAATCTATGCAAAACCACTGACATATAGAGAAACTACTCATGAAAGCATGAAGTGGGGTGCGGTCATCATGCTTCATGCATGTTATTTACTGGTACATCAATTTCATTGTAATGCTATACAAAAGATAGAGAGCTTTCGTCTGAGATCTTTGTAGATCAAAATAGAGAGGAAAATTTTTAGAAAATAGCAGATAAATCGATATCCAGAAATGGAGGAAGCAGTAATACATGCAAAAATATTTTAACTAATGAGAAAATTACAAATAAGGTGTATCATGCCAAAAGCTTGAACTACAAAAAAATCACATCTAGACATTACATCTCACATTTAATAAACTGGGCTAATTAGTTAGAAGATCTAACTACAGAATTAAGAGACACAATTATGTAGCTATTTACCGGGTCCTTTTTAACACTATATTTTCTAGACCTGATCTCTTTGATCCAACCAGGAGGCAACCCGCCTGAACTGTCCTTTTTTTTATCATGCGCCTGTTGATAAGATGAAAAAAGATTAACATATTTTCTGGATATTTGCTGGAGAAATTACTGAATATATAAGATATGCCCTTCATTCCACAATGATCAGATGAGAATTGGAAAAGAGGTATCCAAGAGCAAACATGTTCAGCGGAGTCTGGTTTATTGTTCTCTATCTTTAGTGAATTGGACAAACACTTCTTTAGTTGTTTCTCCATAGATTTCGTAGTGGCACTTCTTGTCTGAATGGTTGTGTGATTGGAAAATTTTCCCTCTTGTATATGTTTAAGTACTTCTTCCTTGGAACAAAATCCGGAACCGGTAGAGGGATCATAGACGAACTGAAGAAAAACAGAGGACTACAGTTGAGTTATAGTATTTTCTCAATTACAAAATTAATCAATGTCACACAACAATGTTCACCAAGATCAAAATTGAAACAAAATTAAATTCGTTGGTCTCAGACTCTCAATGTATATATAGCCAACTAAATTAATCTACACCTTAGTTTTGACTACTGCATAATAGAAGTTCTGGGTTTTCCCCTCATGATGACCCGTAATCTTAAATTCCTCATAGAACGAAGGGTTGTTTTATGTTATTTCACGCATCTGTTAATAGTAGATAATTGTATGGAAATTGATCGATAATAGTATCTTCAATGTCTAACACAGCCATAATCGAAAAAATTACACATGATGATTAGGGATGTGGAATATTGACCATAGTGTCAAGCAAGCGATAAATGAAGAGCCCAAGAATCAAAGCACATATGTAGGACTTCACCGCATTCTTTATGGCATACAAGCTGCTATTATGATTCTGAACTATATATGCAAACAACTTAGAGAATAAAAGTGTTCAATATTATTCGAATCCTTCATCTGACCTTGATCAAGCTAATTTGTTGAGTTCAAATCAAATTGATACACAAGGAAGCAAAACATATTTTTACTTATGTTGTCTTTTAATGAAAATCCTAAAAATCAAGAAAATTAAAAAGCATGGATAAAAAATAGCGTATTATCCTGTTTCATGAGTTTGCGCATTGTTTCCAAGGTTTTTTTCCCTATGCTGACTATCCTATTTGCATTTCATTATCCACGATATGATAAATGTAAACTATATTTGTTTAGTGTATTAAGGAGACTAAATGCTAACCATTCAAACCAAGGTCTTAAAAAGTGTACATTATGTCATCATCGAGCCTTTATGTAACACATCTTAAACAACCAAAGTAGTTCATACTAAAAAAGAAAGCATTGCAGAACTATACAATTAAGAAAGTAGACTAGATAGGAGTCCAAAATTTCTCGAGAACTTCTTTTGTAGACTTTTAATTCAAACTACACATGTAATAATCTAAAGGAATCTCCTTTATAATGCTATGGCCGGTCTAGCCACTGCCAACACGAGAACAGAACTATTTTATCTATCTAAACAAGTCAATTTTAAACGAACCTAAATGTTCTGAATAGTATCGAGAGAATCCGAGATGAAATATTAGAGAAATCAACAATAAAAAGAATTGCTACTTTTTCACGGGCACATGCTGAGTTACTCAGGAATAAATTTTTCTGTTGCACTTCAATTTGATTTAACTAACTGATTATTTCCACTTAGTAGCTTGACTTGATTGTGTGATGGGAACACGGAAAAAAAAAAAACTTTCCGCGACGTTAAAATATATTGCTAGTCAACCCGTGCATAAATCCTTTATTAACTTGTTTTTATCTTCTATTGCAAAGCCTTCGGTCATGTGGTGACTAATACATCATCTGCAAAAGCTCACTACTCAATCGCCTACAGACTGGGAGCCAAAATACTCGTGGCTAAACTTACTCCTTTGGCAGGAATAGTGGGCAAAAGATAGAACTTCAGAAATATCAAACACAAAGATAGGTTTTTTTTAACACCAAATCACAAAATTTCACAAGAATTTCTCGATTCCAGTCTTTTCCTCAACAAATCCAAAACAATAACAACATGCACGGCTACTGAATCTAACACCACGACCTTAAACCCCCTGCGAGAAACAATTTTTTACACGAACAATAAGTCAATGCGCAACGAAAGAGGAGAATCGAGAAAGAAGATCGCTTGGATTTACCCAAAGCGTCGCACCGCTCCGAGTGGTCTTCCCCACCGCCTTCCACCCATCGGGCAGCCATTCGGGGCCCGTCTCCGGCGACATCTCCGGTACTCACTGGCCAGTATCAAAGCTAGCAGAAAGGCTCCTCCCAGACTTCGTCTCGAGCGTCCCCCCTTTCCATCCGTTCTCTTCCCTCAACCTCCCCCTCCACAATCTGCTCCGTCCACTGAGATCAAATAGTTGAAGCTGCGGCTCCTGGAGATTCGCGCCCGCAGGCATTGCTGGCGGCTCGGATGCCGGGAGGGTCGATCGTACGGTCCACGTATTTTCCCGATGGCCGTGCTTGTTTGGATTAAGACGAACTGCTAAACATTATTAATTCTGCTTTGAAATTGTTCATTAATTGTTTGAAGCAGTAGGTAAAGCTTACTAATAAATAAAAGTTTTAAAAGGAAAAGAAGTCATTTTTTCCTTTTTTTTATCGCATGAAAATTACATTTTACTAAATATGTTTTTCTAAGTAAGATATAAATAAATAAAGTGGACAGGTCTCGTCTCAAGCATTTATGTTTTAATTAAAAGTACTCTCAAATTTATTTTTTGATATTACACTCGATCAGTGACAAATCACGCTGTGTCTTTCAATCTTGGCCGTTCTTTCTCGTCGGCCGGACGACGGGAACGGCTGCGTGGAACCCTAGTTCGGGCCAGGGGCGAAAGGTGCGGCGGAACTGCGCCGGTAGCGGGGTTCGGTGAGCCGGGCGATGCGGTCCGATCAGGAGACACAGGGCTCGGGCCTCGGTCGGCACGGGGAGGGAAGTCCAACCATGTTTGGTCGCGGCTCGAGTGAAGAGACGCGACTGGAGAGAGGATGCGTTGCGTAGGAGGGATGCGGCGGCGGCGGCGGCGGCGAGAGGGTTTCACCTCGGCGACGGCGAATAGGGATCCAAGCAAATGGGAGGAATGGAATGGTCTCGCTCCGTTGACAATATTTATAGTATCATTTAGAGAGAGAACATTATAATTAATCTAATTTATGACACTAATAATAATTCATCATTCACCTAAGTCTCAACATAACATAATTACAGGTAAGATCGGTCTCTTTGGAGCGGTGTGGTCATTAGTTAAAATATAAAATATTATTATATAAGATATTGAGATCGAAAGTTAATGCACCTGAGTATATATCTCTCTCACATCTTGACTATTTACACTAAATAGTTAGTAGTTCATGATTTAACTTCTTCGTGTTAGCTTAAGAACAGATTGACAAAGTAAACTAAAAGACCTAAGTAAATCGGAGAACAAGTAATATCGAATTTGGGATTATTGATTTGGTCCTATAAAAATTTTTCATCGACCATTAAAATAAATATATTTAATGTATGTATTAAGTTACCTGGAAGAGATTTTTTTTTTTTTTTGTTTTTTTTTTCAAGTGCATGTATTAATTGTTGAATTAAATAACACTAAATCTGAAATGACCAGTTGAATCCGATAGAAATTTCGACAAAGCGAGGATAGATATAATAAATGCATTATTCAAAGAGGTCGTTAGTAAGATATTAAAAAAATAAATTAAAACTATTTTAAAGATAATTAAAGTTTTATTGGGATAAGTTTTATCGTGAATTTATAAAAAGGAATCAGAATTTTGTGAAACTTAAATATTTATCGAGATAAATTTCATTTACTGGAAGCGGAGCATGAGCTGCACGTGAGGAGGTGGGATCATCATGGCCCCGCGAGGCGGAGAATAGGGCGGACTTCTTGCCGACGATTCCGACGCCGACGCCGACGCCCGCCCTGCTTCTTAAAATCCCCTCCTCGAGTTCCCCACGTCAAGCGCCCGCTTAATAACTAGAAGAGCTTCAATTCGATCGGTTCTCAGACTTCGATCCTCCTCTCCTCTGTCGTCGTCGCCGCACTCTCGGGTTCGCTTGGTGCAGGTCGGGAACCGATCAGCGCCGTAGCAACGATGGATAGGGCGCTGCCCGCCTCCCCTCGCGCTTTTTCTGCTCGATTCCCCACTTGCATCAAGTGAATTCGAGAATCCTTGGCGAAAAAGCAAGCTCCTTTTCTGGATTTGGGCTCTTCAAATCATGATGACCTTCTCTGGTTCTGGTTCTTATCTTCACTTCGTTACCTTGCATCTTCTACTTGTTTTTCTATATAAAAGTAGGATTTTTGGGGGATTTCTGTGACTTCGATGTCTGCAACAAGATTGCTTATGCACTGTTTTATGACGATTCCTGAAACTGTATAGATCTTGTGGGTTGCCTGACTGTTTTTCAGTGAAAACTCATTCATAGTACTAAATCCTATTTTGATACAGTTCTAGAAAGATCGTGTCAAAACAAAATTATGTTATAAGTCCAGATTTTTATTGGGAAAATAACCTATTTCGCCTGTCTAATGATCTGCAATTAGATGTATGTTAGAAATACTTTACTTTAGCATATGGGTTAGAAAAATTGCATAAGGTTGTTGGTGGAGATTTTTGTTTCTGATGATCTAACATAAGTACTATAAAATATCTTATTTATTTCTAATTTAACAAAAATAGTTGCTGTGCTGAAGTTAGAAAAGTGAATGCCATTCCAAATCAAACCAACAGCTAGAAGATTTGTGTTTTGTTGAGAACAGCAGGCTTGGTGTGCATTTTGGTGAGTGATTGATCGATTATCTGATAATTTTTTTGAGGATCTATCTCAGTGGTTGGTTGAGGTTTGCTAGAGATCATCTTACATGAGCTAAATGTGGCTAGCTTATGTTTTGAAGTAAACGAACAGTATATTATGTTCTGATAGTTCGGCATCTACAATCGTTACACAAACATTGAGACTAAGTATTGTTAAGGTGCATTCAAGTGTTAATGAAAAAAAATGGAAGTCTTACTGAAATTTGAACATTAGATTCAATCTTCTTTCTTGAGGTGCAATTTTGAGATTGAAACACTAGAAGACAATAAATCAAGCAGCTAAAATGTGGCAGTAATGTTCTTGTCAGCTAAGAGATGCACTCAGAGGCATCAATGTCCTTCTCAGGCAATGACAAGCACAAGCACGAGACGGGAATCAAAGTGTTCAAAAGAAGACAGCCAAAGCATTGGAGTCTTGTGTTCAAAAGATATGCCCATAGTTTTTTAATAAAGTGACTTTCTGAAGAACATTTTTAGTAGGTTTCATGCTGGTTGCGTTGCCTTAATTATATACTTCTAATATGCTTGTTTTGTTCTAATTTTGGATCTTAAGGTTTCCGGGTGAGGCCTACTGTTCTGAAGAAAAAAAGAGAATTGGCTTGGCTTTCTGGTGGTTTGCTGGTTAAAGTTCTTTATCACTGAAGCAAAGATGGCGACTAAAATTGAGAATGATGAAATGTTCTATTATTGTCATTGTAGTAGAGGAGAAATAGTACATCATGTTCACAGAAATTAAATGATTATAACATTATAAAAACTCAAACAAACAACAAGATTTAGCTTTTCTCCATAATAACAAGTAGCATTTTGTAGTAAATAGAATAAAAGTTAAAGGATTTAGCTATTGTTTTGTTTCTATGGGTACCTTCCATGTTATTGAAGGTTTTAAAGGATGTATTAGTTATTAAATTTGTAGAGTTGTAGTATTTTAGAGATTCTTGTTGGAGAAAGGATGCTTAACCTTGGTTGGCCTGGCATTGTCTACTTGTTCTTTCTATGAAATACTATCCTTTGATAAGTTTTATGCCTATGGGGATTTGAATCCTTTTGGTCATAGGAAAATACATTTTTTGTGTTCCCTGTTGAAAATATGGGCACAGCATATTCAAGGATTAAATAGGTTGTGTTATTTACAATTAACATGTAAGCGTTTTTTTTTGAATCGTCGGGATTGTTCATGCTTCCCGACCAATGAAATATTCAGCATACTTCGCTCTCGATGTAACAACCAAATATGGAGTGTCCACTGACTCATGTAATCGTCTTTGAGCTTCACATGTGCTTTTAGTTTGTTATTGCAAATATAGTAAGTTCCTAACTAATTTACTTGAGGTTTAAAATACAAGCAGTGAGGACCAAATTCCAACTGTGGAGAAAATAAAATAAAATTAAATTAAATGACGAATCATAACGAAATCATAAAAAAGATGTAACATATGAAGCTTTTGCAACTCAGTGATCAAACATGAACAGTCGTCATTGGCAGACGAGACGAACAGAGAAGAATATTCTGGATTTTATAAACTGTTGCTACATATCAGGCGGTTCTGTCATAGTGAATAACCAGATATACAAACTGAAGTGAGTTGCAAATACCTTGAATTGTGTCATTTTATCGAGGCTTTACATCAACCTTTAAAATATACGACTTCATTAGCTCTCGAGCGGGGGGTCAGATTCTGATGGCTTCTGAGAGCTCACTCCATTGTTCATCCTTGCTCGGGCCTCAGCAAACATCCTCTGTTGTTCTGCCGCAGCTTGTTCCTCCGTCATCTCTATGCCGCCAAATTTAGTACCTTTTGGCGAGTCCTGCTCCATATACATTGGAAATGTAGGTAAAAACAATTTTGGCGAGTATTCAAGACAAAAAAAAGTGTCCAATATAACATACCAGTGTTTCAAGTTTATGTTGTTGGTATGCAGCATAAACGTCCTCAATGTACTCGCCAAAGCCAAGAACCTGATTAAACAATGAAAATAACAGTTTAATAAGTTTAAAACTAGAGTTTACCCAGATGATTGATTTATGAAAGAGTGTTGGATAAAGACACTTGTAAATGAATTTCCAAAAAGTCTCATCGCACCGTGATTGCTTCATGCTCAATTTACTTAAAAGTATATGGTTACAGCAGCACGCTCAAGCAACAAATTGGTAAACACAATTAAAAAAAAAAAAGAGGAAAAAATATAGACAGCCAGTAAAGAATCTTCACCTATCAAATGGGTGGCTAATAACATATTAATAGGTATATACCAGACAAAGAAAGATGAATATTCTGGATCTCTGACGAAAGACTATCCTACAAAAAGTCTAAGGGATAAAAGAGAAATGTAGCCCATGCATCTAGATGGTTAGATTATCACAGCTTAGTAATGAAAAAGAGGTTGTGGGCATCATGTTTGCACCATGGTCTCCATTAATCAAAGAGCACTGCCGTGAACACTACATCTGTATGTTGCCTTGGCAACAAAAAAAGATTTGAATCTATCACACACAATTATCCTAGATCTCAGACGACTTAGCACCGATAAGAAAAGTGCATAAACACCATTAAGAAGCTTCATAAAAAAAGTGGAGAAATTTACATTAGAAATAAACAAAATTATGATAAAAAGTTATATACATGTAAAAAAACTGAGAAATATGAACAACCTCCAATGCCTTAAGCACATGCTCTGGTGCAATTGTCCGTCTGTCCTCGCGATTACACACTTCATTGGACTCAGAAGAAATTAAATTGATAAATTCTGCAAATTAATATAAGAAACAAAAATTTAATCAGGGAAACTAAGAATTAAAAGCAAGATGTAAATTTAACAGTTATAGTCAAATGTGTCTTCACAATATGAACCCTAATTAAGGAAAGGTTGTATCTAAGGTTGAGATTCATAATGTTAATGGTTATAGTAAATTTAAAAGCGTTAATATAAGGTTTTTAAAAAAATACCTATCCAACTTGGAACCTCTTTTATACCATGAAATTTACATAAAATAGCATAAGACCTCATTGAATAGCATAATATGATTGATAGACGGATTTCCATGATTCATGAAAAATATAAGTTCATATCTTACCTTGTTAAAAATTTGCAAAATAATATTGATTTCATTTCATTTGAATTGAAAACAATTAAACAATAGGGCATATCCATCATTGCATTCCTTGTTAACAACAGTTTTTTGGCAGCATCAATATGGCAGAAGAGAGTAAGATTAAGACAACAATGATGGTAAGTGAAGAGATGAAGAAGACTTTGTCTTGAGAAGACTTTCATTAAGTCAAGCTCAACTCAAGTTTCAATGTGACAAAATGTGTTCTTGTTTTATTGTTTATCACCAACTCTGCCCATGTTGTCAAGTCTAAATCTTAATGCAACAAAACTTTTTTTTTTGTCTGCGAATCTGAAATTACACCTTTTGACATCTTCACTTCTCTTTTGTAACAAGAGATTCATCATTCTTTCATTTTATAATAGGATCAAGTTAATTTAATGAGTCAGATCCAATTTAATGTGGATGGTTTAATCTTTGATTTTTTTTTTCTATGGTAAAAACAATGATTATCAGATGATTGTTATTGGAAAAAAATCAAATGGGCACAGACACAGACACATACTGCCCTTATTCAAAACTCTAACCCTTTGTTTAAGGAATACCAATAGGGATGAACATCTTCCATAAGTTAAAATAAAAAAGGATAACAATCACAAACTTCAATGTCCTTTTATATGTCACAAGCTTTTATATATGTCACACCGTGCACACTTCATAAAAATTTCCAGCTTGAAATTTTTGCTACGCTTAATACTATAACTCAACTCTTAAACTCTAAAGACAAATTTTAATTAGCATAAGCAGGAGCTTAAAAAAAATCATCAAGGAAAAAACAAAAAGGTGCAGAAATTGTCGCGGATGGGTTGGCGAGAGTACTATGAGCGAGCGAATCACCTTTTACCACATATATCTGTCGGTCATTATTTTTCTGGCAGCATCAAATAAATAGAGCAACAGTCTATGTATTTCATTACTAGGGATGTAAGCGAGTCAAGCGCTCACGAGCTATTCGGTTGTCGATTCGAAAAAAAAAACTCATTCAAGTTCATTCGATTAACTTAACAAACCGAGCTCGAGCCTCATTTCGAACTCGAAAACATTATCGAGCCGAGCTCGAGCTTAACAGTATTTCGTTCGTGAGCTCGAACATGTTCGTTTACAGGCTCACGAACATGTTCGTTAAGAGACTCACGAACAAGTTCTTTAAGAGACTCGTTTATCTTATTTTATATATATAAGTTTTATGCTGCGAACTCGTCCACGACAACCATGTTTTCGTTTTTTTATTTTTATTTTTTGAGCTTCCGGTTATGCCAATGAGATTTTTCCTTTAAGATTTAGGAGTTGGATTCTAGTATTAAACACAAAAAAAAAAAAAAATCCAAATCAAAAATTTTTTTAGGTTTGCACGGGTATGCGGCATAAAATCCTTATATATATATATATATATTTAATTTTATTATGAGCCAAGCTCGGACTTAAGAATTAAAGCTTGAATCGAACTCGAGCCTAGGGGTAACGAACCGAGCCCGAGCCTTTTATTGTTCAGCTTGGCTCGGTTCGATTACGCCCCTATTCATTACTAGCAGAATTTCATGTCTTAGAAGGTAGGGTTCACCTGTTAAGAACCTACCATAGTTTTCTTTATAAAGCAGACAAAATTACAACTAACAGTGACAAGAATGCAAAGAAAAATATAGAGTAGCTTTCAGATTCCAAATACCTACACAACACTCCACAAGAAGATCTTGGGTATCTCTAGCAACACGAACATCCGGTGGTAACATCTCCTTTATAATCTTGAACATTGTGGCTGGAAAATAATCAAAATACAAGATGAGGATACTAAAATTGCAACCACAGGGATTGTATTGAAACAGAATCCACGAAAATTAATTTAGTCAAAAGATAACCAAATTCAGGCAAAACCTACTGTTGAGAAGACACAAAACAGAAATTTAATGTGAGCAATCTTTCTCAAATGAGCACATGTTTTAAATAAGTGAATGGGATCTTACAATGGAAGTGACAACCAAGATTTAAATTAATAGCATTTCGCGAAAAAAGAAAAACAAAAACACAAGTCCAAACCTCGACAGTTCGAAACTCGTACTAAACCCCTCACCTTCCTGAAGTTGCGCAAAAGGAAACAACAAACTAACTCATGTTTATCTTTCCTCTAAAGATAATGAGCAAATTAGGGCGATTTAGAACACGTCCCAAACCCTAACGCATGAATAAAACCATCGACCCTAAAAGCAGGATAATTGACATAAAACAATGACAAATCACCATGTAAATCGAAAAACTAAGTCAACGGACGAATTACTAACATTTTGGTAGTGAAACATCCTCCTTCGATTTCCCAAGGATGTCCATCGGCTCCATCTTCTGTTCAAACCCTAAATTGATTCCTCCGGTTAAAGGACACTGGATCAACCAAGAAAACGAATCGAAAACGGCAAGATTCTAAAGAATCGACGGATCGTGAGGAAGCCGACACGGTCGACGGGAAATCGATCGATCGATCGATCGAAGCCACGACCCACGACGAGGACGAGAAAGAGAGTCTGCGGTGTCTTTATTTTCCTGATTATTTCAACCAAGTGAGCTTGCCTTTTAAACCGGATTCGGATCTGCTTCCACGATTAGAATTTCATTCGGATCCGGACCAGTGGATCCGAACATGATGTGTAAAAACACTTGATAAAAAATCCACATATATTTTTATATAAAAAATTCTTCAATGTCGCCATCATGGTAGTAGGTTTTTTATTATTGAAAACTTCGACCGAGGTTTTTTGAAAGACGATCGTTAAAGAAAATAATTTTTTTATGTGATTTAGCCATTTTTTCTTGTCGTTTTGTTTTGGCGTTTTTTTCCTATCATTTTTTTCTGCCGTTTGCAACAGCTAATTTGGATGTCTTATATACATCTATTCTCTCTTTTAAAATTTTCACATTCATCTTACACTCAGTCATTATTCCATTCTTATTATTATCTTATTTCTTCTCATCTATTTCATCCTTTATTCGTCTTAAATGAATCTAAATTATAGTGGATGTTTGAGAAAATTTTTCAGAAAATACAACTTTGAAAATTTACATAATCATCCAGATGTTTAATATTTTCAATTTTTCACTATCACATTCTACCCCAAAAATTTTCTTACATATATTCTATATTTTTCTAAATTTTCAAAACTTACTAACTTAGTTGAGCATATTTAGATACGCACAGTGCGATAAATACAAGATTAATTTTTATAAACTAATGATGTAGTTGATTATCATGTAGCTCGTAGTTTCTCTAAAATTATTCTTGAAATTCTTGGATAAAACTATGAAATATCTATGTTAGAGGATCTTCTTCATCATTCGACTAATTGATTACTATATTTCTCATCCTCAATAATCATATTGTATAAAATAATACACACACAAACACACACACATATATATATATATATAATATCCCTCTAGTTATTCTTGCACCAAAATCATCATAGATCTTTGATCATTACCCAACGAGATTGGAAAATTCCAATGCTCACTCGACGTTCTTTCTTACAGTTTTTTATCTTTGCTTTAATATATTTTCTCTTGAAATTATGGGGCACGAAAAGCTCTTAGAAAATAGTCCATTAGGGATAAATCACATCAGTTAAATAGTACCCGTTTATATATTGTGTCATTTACTATAAAACTAAACTTTAGGTGTGTTAAATTGTAGAATGTTGTTAAATAAAGGTGATTAGATAAGTACATTGATATGATTACATGACCTTGTGATTCCAAAAAAAAAAAAAATATGGCATATCCACAAGTCTGTAGATATAACTGTTTTAAGCACATTTGTTGGGACCCATAATCCCCTAGAGTAAACTTGTCTTTCCATGCAACCGAGCGATTTCTTCAATCCCAATGCATACAATCAAAATTATCCAATATGTTAGGGAAGTCATGTCTCTGTTCATGCATTTCAAACAAACGTTGGATGTTAAAAACATTAGGATTTTTAAAATATTGTGGCCAAAATCACACACTGATAGAAGTTGACCATAACAATCTATAGCAGTTATTTTACCCATTCGTAGGTACTTATCACAATGTCGAAAGGGGATCCATACATCAATTAACTGATAGCAATCGTGCATTTCTGAAGGGGTGACAACCCATATCTTTTCGTTGCATCAACCCTCCATCCAAAATATTTTGAATGATTTCGCAAGACCTTGACTATGTTAATGAATAACTGTTTTCGCATCCAAAATTGTTGTTAGAATACTTCATTGAGATATACCGACTGACTAGAGAGGTAATCATTCAAGAGGTGATCATGTCTGCTTTCACGATCTAGATTTAAATACCTTCTATGAGTTCCGTCGGAAGAACTTTGAGTTACTAGAACTTTCATTTTCTCATGCTCAAGTAGCATCAACGTCATTTGATACAAGTCATCATCTGAATCCACCAAAAAATTTCTCCACCGATCGCGGAGAATAGAACGCCTAAAGTGGTTGGGATGATGAAACATTTGAAATAAATGAATACTATCAATGTTGTTTGAGAAAACAATGTTAATAGAATGGAGGATTCTACCTTTTATAACGGGTAGTTTTATAACGGCTAATTTGTAATACCTATTTTTATGATGATTAGTTTGTAACGATTATTTTTAAATGGGCTAATTTTATAACAACTACCTTTATAACGACCAATTTTATAATGGCTAGTTTATAACGATTAATTTTAAATCAACTAGTTTTAAACTAACTCTTTAGTTGATAATAAATATCCTAAAGCTCACCTAACATTCACCTTTTTTCCTAATACTCACATTATTATGTTGAATGTTTAAATTAAATATGTGCATCCATCCAAATGCTTATAGTATTCTAATGCTCACGGAATTCTAATGTTGACATCCAAATCATTTCTCCTCATTTTAGGAAACTCATTTCAATACAAATAATATTAATATAGATAAAATGAATAAATTAAA
The DNA here is from genome assembly GCA_037974795.1 of Kaempferia galanga. Lineage (NCBI taxonomy): Eukaryota > Viridiplantae > Streptophyta > Magnoliopsida > Zingiberales > Zingiberaceae > Kaempferia > Kaempferia galanga. The sequence continues at coordinate 808,187 of JBBPFP010000106.1, read as the reverse complement.
TGAAGTAAAAAATAATAAATTTTATAGAGATCATCTTAAAAACGTCACTACGCTATCTCTCTTTTTAATACCTTTACAAAATCTAGAATGTAACTTAAATTAATCCTATATCATTCCATTAGTATCCTTAATAAATATTTCATACTCTTTCATTGTCATCTCATACTTTTGCATCTCAATTCACTCTCTTTGTAATTCTTCCATTTTTGCCACATATTATTGAAATTCATGTCACCAATGCCTCTAGTTTTGGATTTGCTCTTCATTTTCACTACTTTTGGGCTCATTTGATGAGTATGAACTTCAGAATCATCAAAGTCTATAGGAGCATCGAGTTTGATTGAGGATGTGTACGATTCTGAGGTCTTAGATTTTTTATTAGCACGTGATATGCGCAGATTGCCCTATGGGGTCATGTGGTTACCACACTGTGGTGGCTGGCTCTACACGGTTGTGTGGATCTACATGGTCGTGTGGGCGGCCGTGTGGCGGGCTGAGAGTCCTCTCTATTTAAAGGGGACTCCTCCCTCTTGCCTAGGGGAGGAGGCTTTACCACTAGAGGTGACCGACATAGTTTCTGACGAGTTCCCAGAGCATTCTTCACATTCTATGGCGTTGATTCTTCTCCTCGCATCAGTTTCTTGATCAAGTCATAGATTGGTTCTTGAAGATAAGCTTTCAAAGATAAGTTTCTTGTCTCTTCTTCTATTTTCTTGGGTGGATTGGAATGCAAGGGCTTGATTTTTCTCCTTCGGAACTTTCTTCATGTCTTTAGAGTAGATTGGTGATCTTGAGTGTTTGGGAGTATCTCTTGGATCCTTTCTTGATGAAAATCTTAGTTTGAATTCTTATGATGCATTGTGTATATGATTTGATATTGTGTAGATTGATCTAGGATCTTAGTATTGTAATGAATTTGTAATGAATGAAAGACTTATCTTGGGTTTGAATTGTATCTTGGTGGATGTTATATGATCTTGTAAGAATTTGTTATGATCTTGATGGATTGAACCTGATGAAATATGAATGTATATGATTGTGATTGCCATGAGGATAGGATCTTGTGAATGTGTGTATATGCTTATGTGTTCTTGAATGAATATAGAATGCATAATATGATCTTGGTGTATTAGAGTTTGATTGACATCAATGCATTATATGAATGCATGATTATCTTTGTAAGGAGGTTCATTTG
>JBBPFP010000106.1:790424-801660 GCA_037974795.1 Kaempferia galanga | reverse complement strand
TTTATTTCCTGGTAAAAAAAAAACCCACACACAACTACTAAGAGTGAGAGTTTAGTTGCCCAAATCAATCCATCTTGAGATCCAAATAGTTTTTGGATAACTCACATCTCCTCGTCATTTTAAGAAGAGTTCCAAGAAACAGATCCAATTATGATCAATAGGCGAGAGGAAGACTTATAGACAAGCTAGCTAGCCGTGGCTGAATAAAATCCTCTGTTCGGTTGTAATAAGATTGTAAACATAATTTTACATTGAAAATATATAGAAAAAATTATAAATTTATAAGAAAAAGATATCTCTGTTGGTACGAGTTTTTTTTAAGTAGAGTCCAAAAGTAAAGGCATAAAAATATATGTCCAAAATAGACAATATCATGTTATTGTAGAGATATTTAAAAATTCTCTTAGACCCAACAATTAGTATCAAAACCCGGACTGTCAAAAGGACTCACCGCCGACTATGAGTCATGATCCAATCGAGTCATGTAGGTAGAATATTGACATCGAATAAAGGAAGTTGGGACTCTCATGTATGAATCAAAAGGATCAGACACCGGGCAGGAAGTCCTAGTTACGATTAGATAAGGAAGTCCTAGAACGTCAGTTAGACCGAAGGATAGGAAGTCCTGGTGAGTAAAGAATCGGACGTCAAATGGATAGACTTTCCACTTGAAGGGGGCCTGTGGTCCTTTGTTTGAGGGGGGATTGTTGGGTTGTAAGGTTGCAAACATACTACACATTGAAAACACATAGGAAAGATAATGAGTTTATAAGAGAAAGATATTTTCATTAGTATGAAACTTCTTAGATAAACCACAAAAGTAAAGTCATGAGAACTTAGATTCAAAGTGGATAATATCATATAATTAGGAAGATATCTAAAAATTCTTTTGGCCTAACATCTTTTACATGGTTCCTTTTTCTTCCTCTGTTTTTCTTTTTCTTTCGAGAAAACTGGAGAAAGATCTCTCCTTGTTGATCCAGCACTTAAAACTTCATTATAGTTCTGCACCAAAATTCTCATACCAAATGAACGACAGAGTATTTTATTATGGCTTTGTATATTGATTGATACACTACAATATTCCAGATTGTGATGTTGCTGCTGGAGAAGGGAGCAAACTCGAACTCGAAGAACATTTGCGGACATGTGAGCATCATTAAACAGTAATAGACCTAGTTTAACAGGATTTACTGATTACCACTGTGTTCCAATTTCAATTCTCCAAACAACAATTAGACTCCATTGATGGAAGCATGCTGCAGTGGTCGATGGGAGGTAGTGCAGATTCTACTGATCTTCAGGTGCAACGTATGTGTGTGTGGGCATATACATTCATCCATGTTTTACATTCCTCAATGGCCGTGATTCATGACTGGTTTATTTTTTTATGATGATTTCTTAAAAAGGTATCGAAACTGGAGCTCCTGAGTGGTAGAACGGCACTTCACTTTGCATCTGCTGGCGGACACACTCGATGCATTAGACTTCTGGCTGCCGATTTTTCTACACTGACCGATTCTCTGTAAGCGTTTGATAAAATTTCCACCTAACATTGGAAATTCAAATAGATTCCAAGCCTTTTGGTTTGTGCTGATCAAGGTGTCCTCTTTGTCTCTGATAGTGCACTCAGAAGGTTCATCAACAAGGCTGCAAATGGTGGCATAACCGCCCTCCACCTAGCTGCACTAAATGGGCACTCAGACTGTGTGCATCTGCTACTTGATCTACATGCCAAAATCTCAGCCGCAACGACGCTCTCCTATGCATCTTCGACAATGGCACTAGGTTTCTTGATCCCTTTTACATTGATAAAAGATGAAGCACTCGTTTGAATTCTTCACAAAACAATCTCCCTGCAATTTGTTTGACAGGGGCTGGAAGCGCACCTTTGCATTATGCTGCATGGGGTGGAAACCTCAAGTGCTGCCAGGCAAATTAACTCAGACTCTTAGATTAGTTGTTCGATGTAATTGTGGCTAACGTTCAAGTATTTCCTTCTCTTCTTTTATAGCTTCTTCTCGCTCGAGGAGCAAGCAGGACTGTTATGAATTGCAATGGGTAAATAAATCTCTCTAGCCGATACCAAAAGGAATGAGACGTTCATAATTCTTATCTTTCATTGTTTTATTTTTCAGGTGGCTTCCAGTGGATATTGCAAGGATTTGTGGGTCTCATTGGCTTATACCCTTGCTAACGCCCCATTCTAGCCAATTGGTTCCAGCCTTTCCTCCATCAAACTACTTGCCCTTGCCTCTCATGAGCATCCTGCAAATAGCAAGGTGATAATTTATCAACCCACTAACTACATATCTATCACTGTGGCTATGACTATGACCCCACGGGTTAGGCTAGTGACTAGCGCATGCGATGTTGCCACCATGAGATCTGGGACTCCGAGTAAAAAACCTCCTGTATGCGTTGGTCTCTATCCTAATGGCTAGTAGCCTCCCGTGATTTACCTCATTTATGTTGGTCCATTTTGCTACCACTGTGGCTATGACTATACAAGCTGTGTGTTGCATTTATGCAGAATGAATGGCTTGCATTCTTCAACTTCCTCTTGTGCTGAGAGCGACCTATGTGCTGTTTGCTTGGAGAGAACTTGCACGGTAGCTGCTGAAGGTAAACGATGCATATATATCATATCTCAAGTGTTGTGTTAAAGAGAATTGTATCTCTTCCACTTGATTTACAGGTTGCGGTCATGAACTCTGCACAAGGTGTGCGCTGTGTCTTTGCTCGACAAGCAGCATCGACGCGGAGATGTCAGCACCACCTGGTTCAGTTCCATGTCCTCTCTGTAGGAAAGGGATCGTATCTTTTGTAAGCTTGCCAACAACTGAAATGGAGGAAGGGCAAGGCATTAGCCTCTGCACCAAATGCAGTGGTCGCGTTCATGGTCAATCTCAGAATCCATTAGCTACGGCCTGTGGCTCTGAGTTGTGTAGGAAGCCGTTTGAGATAGTTCCTCCAGCAGTTTGTGGGGTAGTTTGTCGCAGTGAATGATTGATTAGCACATTCTTTTATATGTATGTATATATGAATGTAGAAGAAAGCTGGTGAAAGATTGGTTTGTAAATTCATACTCGTGGTGCATGGCATTGACTCTGTATTCTCATTTGTGAAGAGATTGTTTATTATCTTCTCTAATTTTTCTGATTCTGGGTTCACTTTCATTTCAGAAAATACAGTAATCAGATTATCTTTCATAGTTTCTGCAAGAAAGTAAAGGACCACTGACTGATCCTTTATTGGTTGCAAAATAGAGGTTAACAAGTAAACACAAACGAAGCAAACACGTTCCAGGCAGAATCAGTTCTGAAGAAATTTTGGTAAATCACCTTCCGCTAAAGCTTCGCAAGCAATCCAGTGCTGGATATCAACTTTGGCGACCCACCGTCTTTATCGATCTCGCTAACACTCGGCGGCACATCGACTGCTGGGGAGCAGTTGAAGAAGCCATGCGGCTGCAGTGGTACCAAAAAAAAAAAAAATGATTGCCACGATTTCGATGGTTAAGAACTTAAAATCTTATATGACAATGATTATGCAGATGCAAGCATATCGAGCTCAACAAAACAGATGAGGAAAAGGAAATGAAAATGGGCAAAAATTACCATCAGCGTAAATCCGATCCTTTCCACAGGCATAACTGGCCAATCTTCCAACCTGGGTATGTGGGTGATGCCAAACACATACCTGCAATCAAGACCACCAATAAGAAATAACTGATAATGAGCATCATGAAGGAATAAAAACTCAAAGATAGTTGAAGCCCAGCCCAAATGACTAAGAAACACGAGGTAAGTAAAGGCACTAGATAAGTATATGAAGTAATAAATTTAATGACTGTTATCCGGGAAACTAACCATAAGACAATGTTGGTTTCCTCAAGGGACCTATTCTTTTTAACCCAGGTTGCCAACCCCTCATTTAAGCGTGGATTTTGATTGGGAAACTCTCCTCCAGGAAACATTTCATCCCGATTAAAAGGTGTGACCCATAGATTGTGTTTTAAGAAGCCTGCTCTTCTCAAGAATTTTGCTTCTGGACCAGCTAATGGGAGGCAATTCAGCCCAGGAACAAGCTTATAGCCTGTAGGTTGGCCTGTGCGATTTACAGTTCGTGTGTTCCTTACCTGAAAATCATTATAGGTTGTCAGTTAAAATTGTTTATATTAAAATAAAAACGTGATAGGATGGTCAAAAGACAAGAAAAATATAACTTAGGAGATACAAAACCATATGCACAAGAATAGAAAAGGTAGCAATCAGAAATCACCAAATAACAGTTCAATTTGACACCTTAATCTCAACCAAGATACTAGTATGAAAAAAGTGAATCATGAGATTATCAAAAAGGAGACTAGGAAGGGACGACTAAGATAAGTTTATCCAACAACCTAATCTCATCAGTGTAACAAAAGGTGGGATCTACCATCCAACGGCCCCACACGGCTAGCCCCACGACTATCTGTGATGAGGTAAATTCGGAAGTTGTAGTTGACCACTGCAAGGGAGAGCATTTTTCTCGGCTTTGCCGGGATTCGATCCCTCGCCCATTGTAGCAATATCTACCCTGCAGTTACCAACTCAACCATGCCCTGGGGGCAACCCAATCTCATCAGGCAACAAAGCTTACAAATATAATGTTGCCTCACATCCAAATAAGATGATACAATACATAATACAGGATGATATAAACATGTAAAAGAATGCTGGGTAAAAAAAAGCGCCAGAATAAAATGAGACACTCGAGAGAAACCAATATGTATGGCACTTACAATCCAGTGGCGTGCAGACAAAGGATCACAATCCCGCATAGCCTCCAATTCTGATTTGAGAAGCTTTTCTTCAGCATAAAAAGCATTGTTATGAACGTTGTTTTGACCTGGCTCTTCAACTTTAACGTTCACCTCAATCACCTAAAGGAAAAGAAGATAGCAGTCTTGTTAATTATTAACAAATACGTTTTCCCTTGCGAAAAAATGAAAAAGCCATGTCATATGTAGGATGTACACGGGCAACACCAGTTCATCGAATAATGTAGTATTTCCTTGGGATATGATTTGGCTATAATATGTGCCAATAAGCCCCTCAAACATGGGATCTAAGCTCATAAATTCTAGGCAATGCAGATGAAAATTCAATTTAAAAAAAAAATATACCTGATTAAATGCTTCAGTAGGTTTACAATCAACAGCCATGTCCATACGAGCAACAAAGAAATGTTGATGAACTGGTGCATACAGCCCTGGGGCAATGGTTGTCCCATATTTTCTAGACTGACCAGGTTGCAAAGCACCCAAGCTTAATATTCCAGTCAATTTTACTTCAGCTTCAATTTTACCATCCTGCATTCCAGTGACAGTATTTGGCTAAGGTTTACAACCAAAATCACCATAAAACTATACACATGAGACCCAAAAAAAAAAAAAAAAAACTACCTAAATTAACAAATTAAAACCCCCAGAATCCCAGAAACCTAATTTTATTGTCATACAAATCTGTCTGCCTCTTTTAATAGACCAGTGCAGTCCTACCTCCTGCTGCACTGCATCTCTAGTTTATCTTGTTGGCAAAAAAAAAAAAACCCTTAGCTTTCTATCATGTCTTGAGTAAATGAACATTTATATAATGCTATCATATGTATATACAATGTTTTCATCTTGATTCTCGATGGAGAAGAAAATTATTAACAAGGCATAGAAGTAATGAATAATAACCACTGTTGAAGATACTAGTGATGATCGACAAAGTATATCCATTTCAAGCCAACAAAGCTATCTATGGCTATATTGAAGAATAATTTCAATTTTAACAATAGAGGTTGATAGGCATCACGACAATTAAGAAATTTGAGTAGAACTTCAACAAACTTCTAGTGGAAATACTTAGTTTGGACAAAGAAACAAAAATGTGCTAAAATATGGAATACACCATAAAATCACATATGCAAAATATTTCCTCACAGAACTTACCTGATAGAGGTGCCAGAAAAAGCCATATTCATAGTTAGCAACAGTACATATGAAAGAAATAGTTAACCTCCTTGATCGCCTAACTTCCGCTAAACCTGTTCGCCAATCTTGATGTTTCCATAAGATTCCATGGTCCTCCTCATGCAAACAGACACAGTTTTCGATGGTCTCCACACCGCCAGTATAGTTAGTAAAATGAGCATCAAAATATTTGATGTAACCCAGGCAGTCACAACCCTAGATCATCAACAGTCGTCAGATAATCAATAGATACGGAAAACAAAGAAAAGATGATAACAAATAATGCCAAACCAAACATTTCATAATACAAAATCATACCCTTTTAAGAGAGTGAGCATTTTTCCCAAGACCATCTTCACCAGCATCAAATGCATTCTTGCGGTAATGTGGCTCATTCGGATCTCCATATGGAACTACCATCTCAACAAAACTCAATCTATGCGCAACAGGTCTCCTACCACGACTGCCATCAATGTATGCTAAAGAGTGTATTACTAAGCCCTCCTTTGGGGTGAAACCAATCCGGAAGCTCCACTATTGAGAAGAAATTTAAGAATTTTTGCATTTGATATATTTCATAAGGAAATAAGCATCAAGGGGTAACAAAACTAAAGAAGTTATGAAAGGGCTAAAAATACCTTTTGCCATTCCACAAAATAACCATTTATGCGGAAGCTTGGGCCCTCGGGCTGAATAATTTGCAGAGGTTTCACATCACTTCTGTCAACACCGCCACGAGTTTCTCCAGCTGTATAGTTTCTTAATGGATCTGCTGGAGGCAGAGGGACCAGTTTTCTATCTTCAAACTCAATTATCACATTGTTTTGTATGTCAACAAGAATATAAATGCCTTCAACAGGACGTGCATAACCATTCTCCATGGGGCAATCACTCTCAGTTCGGCAAAAAATTAGTGGTTTTGCAAGTCTGCGGCTAGGAGCATCAGCATCACTATGATAACCAACACACCTGGAGAATGTGAATGCCATATAAAGAACTCCATAGGTATAAAAGAACAGTTATATTAGCATGCCACAAAAAGTAAAAACGTTTTATTAGTACAACTTACCATGCATCAACCATTACAAGATCCATATCATCTACTCCTCTCTTTCTCATAGCCTCAATGAATGGAGGATAGCTCTTAACAACAGCTTCACACTCCGCATATTCTATAGCATCCTGTAGTTGAGAAGTAAGAGCAATGACTAAAATATATTATGCTCACAAGTCATAACCAATGATGAGGAATAAACTCATTGACAATACTAGTGTACGTGGAAGATCTAAGAAGATTAGAAATGCAAATAGGGCTTACCAACTGTGAAAAACTGCAGAATTAATTAGATTAATATGACGCATCTAAGCACAAAAGAGGCATCATAAGTTCATAACCAACTTTTGTTTACAGAAATCAAACATAGAAGCTCTTACGGATGCTTTAGCAGGTTTAAAAAAAAATACTTTCACAAACTACTGAAGGAACTGAACTAATAACTTGAGTAAATACAAGCACCAAGAAGTTTGCAATAGAGCAATGGTTGATACCACTTCTCTTTCCCAAAAGGAAAAAAATAATAATTGGAAGCAAATTTGGAAAACAATCAAATGTGGATGCTCAAGTGGAACAAAGATTTTGTTGAGTGCAAAACCAAGGAGGCCTTCCACTTATTTATTTCTATAATTTCTCCATAAGCACATACCATGGGAGGTTGTACATCAGGAACAACTTCAGACGAGATGACTCTTCCTCTATGATGGCCACCACGAGTAGCAGCATGTACTTCAGATAGTTCAACAACCCAGATGCTGGTTTCATTTGACTTTTTGTTATAGACAATAAGCCGAGCCCTCTTAGGAGGAAGTTTGCTTGGGATGACAGGAGCACCTTTTGTTCTGGGAAGCAGAGATGGTTGGAAAGGGGGGAAAAAGTAGGCATCAGCTAATGCCACAATACTTTTCTCAGGCTCCAACAGAACGACTTCAACAAACCTCATACCATCCCTGACCTGCAATGAAATAATGTTAAATAGCTTCAAAGAATTAAATTTTATCAAATAAAGGGAAAAAGTTAGAGCAAAAGTCTGATAAGCACCAACAGGGTACGGTATCAAACCTCAGGGGTTGCACCGGCAGCCCTAACTGTTGCTACTGCAACAGAGATTTCGGCAGCAGATAATGGATCGAGAGGGTGGCTTGACTGAGACCTCGTCATCATGGGTGTCCCTTGTGTGAAACATCAGACATCAGAAATCAGAATCAATCAAAGCAATATACCAATAATGCTAATACAGTCTCCTTTACCAACAGTTCAGGCAAAATGAAATTGATAGAAAAAGGGCAAAGAAGATCCCTAGCATACCAAGATTCGTGATGTTTGATGGGGATTCACTATTGAAGTAGACCACCAAGCTGCAAAACTACAATGAACTGAATTGTAGATTTTAAACTTGTAATTGTTTCTAACTTTTTGTTTTGGTTCTTAATTATTCCATATTTGTATGTAGGCCCAAATGAGTTGAAGTTTTTTTTTAAAGAATGGGATTAGTGGCTCCATGTTGAATTTATCTAGGAGATTGTGCAAAGAAAAAGGGTATCATTTCGGAGTAAAATGGAACCCTGTAAATAGGATTCTTCTTCATTATGAGTGTCGACGATTATTTTTGTTGTGGATCCCCTCTTCTTCTACAACATTGGTGTGAGGTCGCCATCCAGCAAGAGGCCACTAATGGTGTTTCTGTTTTCCACAGCAAGTGTAAAGCTCATATTTATGTCGCTTATACCTTCCTATTTCTTCCTCCTTCCTGTCTTCTCTATTATGCAACTGTGTATGTGGAAGTCAACACCGAGTGGATCTAATTATCCAATTATTTTCCAAACCTCCTCTCCTCAACATATCTGCTCAAATTTGACAAGTTTGGCGTTCTCAGACTTATCTCTGGTCAACTTCCTGGTTTCTAGCACGACAAGGACACTTACATCCATGTTCCTATATGTAGCCCACACCTGATTGTGGACTTGAGACAGGCAAGAAACACACTGATTTGGTGGACACAGGAACGTTTTGAAGAATAGAAGTGCATATGCTGCTTCAGTTCAAGAGCATAGATCTGACAAAAACAAGTGCCGGAATTTGTACACATGAAATAAATTATAACCCATTGAAGCATCACAAGGTTTGTCAGATAACGCCACTTGAATCTGAAGTTGGTTTGAAGCATGATTGAAATATGACATTCAATAAGCTTATTGTAAAGTTCATATCGTGGAGTATTGTATCTCCCCTTTGGAACAATTTATCGGTGAGATTCAATTAATACTGTGGAACTGGGTAAATCAACAGTCAATTGGTTGGAATCACCAATGTTTCAAAAAATATGAATTGATCAATTTCATATCAACATTTAAATTCTCTGGTAAATTTTCTTGTTAGATCATTGTTCAGCTTGTTCTACATCAATATGCTTAGCTAGAAAGCCGAATCATTTCTGCAAAAGTACAGGTGAATTTCACTATTGCAATACCAGTAGTAGGGAAACAAAATAGGTGTCAGGCAATCGCTAAGTATCAATGGGAATGCGTAATGATTATTTCACCAAAATACCTATACAAACATCACTAATACACTTTGACAAAACATTACTTTTAAGTAACATGTTCCGTGATACCATTTGCAGTAAAATAAATTTTCTTCAGGCATTACATTGTTATTATGGTTAAAGCATGATTACTAGCATCGTGAATTCCATAATACCATATATTTTTTCTTAATCAGATTTTAAACTGTTCTGTACATGTCTTTTCTTCTATCTTACCCGCATTAACGTCTTTATCATCTGTCCTCCATAATTCCCAAATTCCGATGAGTAACATGCAATAAATCGATAGTATTGACAACCCCGACAAGATAAGATCCAATAATACCAAACGATACAAAGATCACATATAAACAATACTATAACAGAAAGTATAAAAACAAAAGGATGGAGAATCGATACCCTTAGCAGATGCCTTAGCAGCGGACGGATCCTGAATATCCTCGACAGGGTCGATGAGCGAGCCCACTGCTAGTGTAGCTGATCTCTTGGCTCCATCCTCCGCGATCCAGCCCCTCTTGGAGGCAGAGGCCGCAGCGCCTTGTTCGATAGGGAGGAGGCGAGGGGAGCAGCAAGGCGCCGCTTTTTCCTCAGTTGTGGCCATTGCAGGGGATTTGCAAGCTCACCGAATCCGCCGTAATAACCCTCACCGCCGAGGCCACGATCTGACATGCAGCGGCCCTGCTCCTTCCGCTGTTCCGTTCCTTTCTCCGTTATCCCTGCCCGTTTGGTGGCGTATTACACCGGGGAAAAGAGGGGAAGGGGATCAATTCGGTCCCATCGGATGCACCGAGAGAGAGAGAGAGAGAGATGATGGGCTACGAAAGGGCAAGGTCGGTGCGCGATCGCGGCGCTTTTCACGTGGATTTATAGACGGCGATATTCAGAGAGGAGACAGGTGTCAGTGAGCGTCGGTGACTTCCACGTGAGGGTCATTCAAATGTGAAATACCGATACAGTGTCTAACCCAATTGGTCCAGTCGGTTACGTTGTAAACCGATGGCTAAATCGGTACGCAGAGTAATTTATTTTTAAAACATTTATAATTAAATAATTTTAAAAATATTGTATTCATTAATATCTTACAAAATTAAAAATATTATTATTATGCCCGCTCGTTCAATTAGAATAGTAAGGCATAAATAATTATTTTTTAAGGTATATGGTAATAACATTCTTAATAAATATTATGAATAGTATATTAAAATTATTTTTTGTTTAAAAAATATATAAAATTAGTAAAAATAAAAATATAAAAAATGATAAAATTTATATAAATAAACAAATAGGTATACAAAATCTTAAAAATATAAATTATATAAAAGCATGATGGTAATTATGTAAAATGATAAATTTATTAAAGACATAAATATTAATTTTTAATTTTACGTGCACTCAAAAAAAGAGAACTCGAACCACCTCTAGCATATAGACTCTCCTTTATAAAAAAATTAATTTAATTTTTAATATCAAATATTAGACTATAAGAACATATACTGTATTTGATCATCGTCGATCTAAGGTATTTATAAAAGCTTCTCTATTCGCGGTGTTGTGCATTTTCACACGTGGGACTAAAGAGAATCAGTGCATATTTTTTATATAAAAAACTGTTGGACTTTCCGAGCCGTAAAAA
>JBBPFP010000106.1:737626-759543 GCA_037974795.1 Kaempferia galanga | reverse complement strand
AAAACAGTTTGTAAAAGGTCCTAAACGTTGTTCACCTAATCCATCATATCGCCTGTCATATTCTCCTCCATGGTTGGATTAGACGACTTTAATTTTCTTACCTAGTTGAAGTTTAACTTTAACTTTGAAAATTTTGAATATGCCCAAAGATTGTAACTTCTCATAAATAAGGTACGGATAGCTAAATCTAGAATAGTCGTCTATGAAGCTAATAAAATATATATGTTCATTCCAAGATACCTTAGGGAATGGTTCATAAATGTCCATATATATTAACTCTAAAACGTCACTTCAATAGCTAGCCCCCTTGTTCCTTTTGTTAGTGGTCGTCCCCTTGACACACTCTATGCAGACATCAAAATCTATCATGTCAAGGGAATCGAGAATTCCATGTGACATTAACCTTTGTAGGCGTTGTTGGATATGTATTAAACGCTATGCCACAACATAAAAGATTTCTCATTGGTCATTTTGAGTTTCGTACTTATACTATGCATTATTACGTTGAGGAGTAAATGTGTTCAATTTATAAAGCTTATCAACCAATGAACTATTGCTAATCAAAACTGAATTAAAGAAAATACTAAATGTTCCATTTCTAAATGAACAAGAATAACTTAATTTGTCCAACCAAGAAATTGAAATTAAGTTCTGTCCCAAAGATGCTACAATAAAAGTATTTTTTAAATCCAAATTGACATCAATTCCTAAAAACACAAATATACTTGACTGTAGCCTTATTTCCACCCTTTATAGATGTATCTTTCATCATCAAGCGGAAGTCGGCATAGTGATACTTATGTGAGTAGTAGCACCGGTATTTATTCACCAAGTGTCAGGGATACAATTGCTAAATTGACTCCTGAACTAACAAAGTTGAGAAGTTTACCCTTCTTTATATGCCAATTGGCGTACTTGAGAAAGTCTTTCTTTATATGGTCTTTCTTCTTGCAAAAGAAATAAGTGGATTCCTTATCCTACTTCTTATGCTTCTTATGACCATTGTCTTTCCTTTTCCTTTATTTTTGATGCTCTTTCGTTTCTTGCTCACACTTTGAGAACCAGATGCTAAGTGAGCACTCTCAAATGTCTCAATCTTTATCCTCCCCTCCTCTTGCACGCATTGAGCAATGAACTTATTTAATTCCCACTTTTCCTTTTGAGTATTATACTGTATCTTAAAAGGAGTGAACCAGGCAGAGACATTAAGACGGAATGCACTAACATACTCTCAGACATGTCGAGTTTTAGTGCTTTCAGACTTGTTACTATATTGAACATCTCCATAATGTATTCCCCTATGTTTCCTTCACCACTGTACCTCATGGTTACCAACTTCATAAGAAGTGTGGTAGTCTCGACCTTTTCATTTGAGGTGAATCGGTTCGCCAGTTGGTTCAGGAAACTCCTAGCATCTCCTCCCTCTGTTATTGAGCCCTTTATTGATGCTAGTATGAAGTCTCATGATGTTTAGACTCATGCGATTTGATTTATTCCACAGTTGAAATTCAGTCCTCTGCTCTATAGTGCTAGCATTGGTTAGAAGTGTAGGGCGATCGTTCCATAATGCATAGTCTAACTCCATTTAGCCTAAGACTACGATCACATAGTTTTTCCATATGAAACGCAAAGCTCCGATACCATATGTTAGTTCTTGTAAAAATCTAAGCTGCATGAATTCTAACACACGAAGAACTCATATATAGAAAATACAAGAACAAGAAGATCTATTTTTATCAGAAAACATGGCATAAATCAAAATAACAAGAACTGAAATTAACAATGGAACTTGAATGCAGAAGAGCCATTGTCTCATGCATCGTCCTCAAATTTGGAATCCCTACGGAAGAAGAAGAAGGAGGTTGGTCTTCCAAGGGAATTAGTGGGTGACGGCGCCGCAAAACTGCTTGTCGATGGGGACAAGGAGTTAGGTCAAGATCCCTAAACCCTTGGGGACTAACCCTATATGTAGTGCACATCCATTATCAGTCCATAGATGAAAATGGATGCTGATAATGGGTTCTACACATCCAATAATCCGATACCCAATAACCTTAAATTAGATCACTTAACATGTTTCAGTATCGCAAGTCTTAAATCACATGTAAGCCCACAAGGGATATTAAATCCAACAGTTACTTCTCCGGCTGTGATAGTGAGAAATATAGTTTACACTCTTTACATGCTGGAATAATGGGAAAAAGTAGAACAGAGAGTAAATGAAGAAGCAGTGGTAGTATTCTCATGCTAATATAGGTTAGCTCCTCTTAAATAAAGGGGGATCATCCTGGTGTTAGGTGAAATTCTACCAGGCACAGCCAATTAAGTTCCTTCACCAAATGTTATGATCAAGCACAGTCAAGTAGGTTTCCTCACCAAGTCTTGGTAATTTGTAGGCTGTAGCAGACCACTACGATTAATCTTAGTCGGCAATCAAATAAGTGTCAGCTAATGTTATAATTGATTAATATAATAACTTATTCTTTATTAAAAAACAAAAAAGCTCATTTGTTCACTCAGCACCAGTTTGAAAATTCTAAACCCTTGTTTTATTTTACATTGTTATTTGTTGCTATGAGTTCCAGACTGATGTTTGAAGTATTGAGTGCCTACAAGGAATGAAGGAATGCTAGGGCGTTGCAGTAGAATCCTGTAATTCTCTTCTAAAAGGAGTTTTACTATTTGGATGCTATATATAGTCGCACTATGAATTTTTGGTTTACTTTGTTGTAATAGCCTTCATGAACTAAAAACTAATTACCAAACTCACTGGCTTCATGCATATGTATTTTTGTTGAGACAGCATAAGATTGATATATTGTTAGAGATTCTTTGAAACCTTACAAGAAGTTTAAATATTTGTAACTACATGAGATATTGTGTATCTCCGTTTTGTTTTCTTCATAGCTCCCTTATGTGACTTGTACTTTTCAGGCAATTGCATGGATTACAAAAGCATCAAAGTATCGTGCATCAGCTTGGAAGTTTAGCGATAAGCATCCAGGTTTCTTCTTCGTTCTGCTTCGAAGAGCAAACATGTATGAAGATCTTAAGCCTAAACCAATAAAATGTTGCTTTTCTTAGGTTATGGTGCTAGTGACTCAGAGTCTGACGTGGAGAATATTGTGGTTAAATCATGATCAGTGGTGATTCAGATTTGAACAAGGAAAATTGTTGTGAGTATCTCAATCCTCTACATGACTTCTGCAAATGATGTTTTATGTGGACTGATATTTTGTGTCGATAGGTAATGTAATTATCAACTAGGAACTATTATGTGGATTGACTTCTATGTGTGTGATATATGTGGAAAAAAATAAAAATGCAAAACAATGGATCATTGACCTGAGAATACACTAGTTTGGATGGAGTTGGTGTATATATTGCTTTATTTTTTACATCTGAGCACAATAGTGTAGTAACAAACCAGAGCTGTAGCAATCTCCTTCAATTTGATGCTTTAAATTTAGACAACTGGACCTTTTCTTCACTTTATTGGACTCATTTTGAAAACCTGTTTCTAAGAATATGAGTTGCTATTGCTTATTATCCGTCACCTTAGCTGTGTCTATGCATGCAAACTTTTTTGATAGGTTTTTCTACCATTTCGTTTTCATTTACATTCGATAAAATTTAAAGCCTGATATTCCACAACAAAGGAATGTTTGCTTGACAATGTAAATAGTAGCCTTGTTGCAAAAGTAAATATTTGCTGTGCTGCCTCTCTATGCCTAGAAAAGTGTTTTTTTTTTTTTGCATTTCAATACATTGAATTTCCACATGGTTTAAA
Source organism: Kaempferia galanga (assembly GCA_037974795.1). Lineage (NCBI taxonomy): Eukaryota > Viridiplantae > Streptophyta > Magnoliopsida > Zingiberales > Zingiberaceae > Kaempferia > Kaempferia galanga. The sequence goes on along the minus strand of JBBPFP010000106.1, from coordinate 755,753 downwards.
ATAATATATGAAATGTGTGACTAGATTCTGAATAATACATTCGTTTCTATTCAGAAACCCCTTTTTGTATGCAGGACAGTGCTTTTCTGGATCACTATTCACATCTATTGGCAGCTGCTCCATCTCATTGCCCATGCCCATTTCTAAACTCCTGTTTGCATCAATCTCGATATAGATTGAGATCTGTTTGTTTCTTCTTCAAAATTCACTAGTTTCCTTTAGCATCAATTCATTTTTATCGCTTATTTTTCTCTTTGTCGACTGAGAACTTGAACCATCAATTACACTTGAGAAACCTGGTTGGTTGGATGAACAACATGCTGTTGATTCTGCTTCAGAAATCAGTTTGGTCATTTTGAATAACCTGTGAACTTTCGACTTCGATTGATTACCTATGATTATAGGGAGTCGACTTCAAATTTCGAGATTTGAGTTTGGTGGAATATTTTTGTTTTAGTCGATTAGAATCAACCCCATCTAGTGGGATAAAGTTTGGTATTGTTGTTATCACACATTTGGATTGGATTATTAGTTGATTAGAGCACTTTATACAGTCGATTAAAAGCATCACCTCGTGTTTATTCAGCTAACAAGTACCGCAAGCAATTCCTGGAGTATGACTTTATATCATTAAAGCTTCAAGATTTCTTCTAGCTTTAAGTTCTAAGTGGTGAACTACTTTCTCTATTATGCTCATCTACATTGTTTAGGGAGAATAGCCAGATTTGATTTCTCTTTCATTTATTTTGTATTTTTTTTCTTAGAGATTTTAGTTTTTGGTTGTAAGAACTTATTGCAATTTTAAAGAACAAGGTCATCTAGTCGTTTCTATGACAATTTGTTTGTTGTGTTTATTACAATATTTTAAGGAACTTTTGTTGTATCTAACGGATTTGTCATTCAATGGCTTCTCTTATCTCATGTAGAGCTATTAGATGGGGCTGTCTGTGAACGTATTGGAGAATATTCAAAAAGGTAGATTCGTTATTTTAGTGGCCCTTAGTATCGATCCTATAGATATAGAGAAAGATAAATACAAGTATACATGTGAGAGATGTATGGTGGGATAAATTATATAGGTCGTCAGTTTTTAGCAATCGATCCCTAATTATTACATTAGAAATGTAATGCGTTCATCGTTTGAGCTACGCTTCAGGACGGAAAACATTCAACTTAAGATGAATGCTGGGTTAAGCAGGCTCGGCCTCCTCCTAAAAAATTGGAAAAAAATTCGTATAATTCATTTACTTGGATCATTTCTTAAATCAATAGTTTTAGAAAACTTCTTAATAGAATTTTTAATTTTTGATTTCATACTTAATTGACATAGAAAATGTATAACTTTCACTTATATATATATATATATTAATAATTCAATTTTAATATTTTTTCCCTTTCTCAACTCAAGCCCGTAATGATTGGCTCTGTCTGACCTACAACTCGTGTTGTGTAGTTGTCTGTTTAAATTTTTGTAAAATGGATTGATAAAATTTTATTATAATCTATTTAAATTGTTTAATGGATGCAATTCAAATTGATGACCAACTCCGTAATTATATGTTTGAAAAAAAAATTAACGACGAAATATCTATAATATTTTGTCAATGTTAAACATATAAAATTAATATTTTTACTATATGGTTAAGAATGCCGTCAGGTTAAAATACTTTTTTTTTTACATGATTAATGAGAAAAAAAAATATTTTAACAATAAAACATTGAAATAAAACGAGGTGAGCCTGCCGCATTTTTATAAAAAGCTGATAAATAGTTAGAGATACTTTAAAAATTATTTTTAATAAAAATATATACTTTTCGTTAAAAATAAAAAGAAGAAAGGGAATTAAATGCGCGTTTTGTAGATCGAAATAAATGGCGCTTATTCCACCGTTTCCCGCCTCCTGAATCTCCAAAATTTATCATCCTTCGACGAAGGAAGCCCTAACGCCTAATGCCGCTGCCGACCGAGCTCCCGACTTGGGAGATTCGCCCTACTGCCGATGGCCACTTCCACTGGGCTGTCGCATCCGCCTCCGAGGTGTCTTCCTTTCCACCAGCTCCGCCTCCCAAAACCTTAGCTGGCGTCAACGACAGCGACCGCGGCACTCGCCTTCCTTCGTTGGCAGATCTCTTGATCCTAGGTAACCCCTCTTACCCCAGTCTAAAACATGATCGCGGTTTCCTGCTTTCTTTCTGGTTGTCTATGAATCCGTTTCGGTTTGACTTTTCTTTCCAAATCTCAGCTCATACGCGGATTCCGGTAGGTGTTGAGGATGAACATGCAGACGGAGATGGGTTGCCGATTTTTCGTACGGCGTCAGGAAGATCGGTTTTCGTGAGTGACAGTTCGATAAATAGAGCTAGGTCTGTTCTCGGTGAAGCTGACAGTAATAACAGAGGTGGAGTAATATACTCAAAGCTGATTGAAATATTTAGCTAACCTGAAAATTTAGCAAATTTTCTTGTTTGTCTCTTCCGAAAAAAAATCTAAAATTATTCAGTTTACTCTATCGCGTGCTTGTTAGGCAATAAAGACAACGACTTCCAATTGCTATATACTGGATCTGGGAAGTCACTTTCTCTGAGAGAATCTTCAAGTAAGAAAGCAGAAGCTATTAACGAAGGACATCACATAAGGGAGGGTAAGTTGATTTTCTCCATTTTTGTATGTTGTGGACGAACATATAGAGATAAGAGTCACTTGAAAGTAGACAGCTAAGTCAATGAAACATTATAGGAAACAATGTTATGTGTAGGAATAGGCTGACCCTACCTCAGGTGCTCCCTCTTAGATACAGGATCAATCCTAAATGTCCAAATTTCTTAATAAACATAGGTAGAAGAGATTATCTAGGGATATCATATCCTAATAATTTCCCAGTAAAGAGCCACCATGATATCTAATCCTCATTAATTTACTTGACATTGGTCACCTTTTGACTATGGACTCTGTTGCATGCTATAGTGCGAATCTAAATTCTCTTTAGTGCTAGGTTCTTCTGCTAGTAGAAGATGGATTAGAACTTAGAAGACAATGCTTCCTACACTATGGACCCTTTATTTGCTATTGTATTTGGGTTTAGTATTTACTATAAATACTAAGATTGTTCACATGCATTATCGCGAATGGAAAAGACATTTTTAGTTTACTTGTATTTGGATAATCTCTTTCTCATGTGATTTTAGTCAGTTAATCTGTTTTGTTTCTCTTAGGTAATGAAGCACATTCAAATAATTGCATTAGAGATAGTACTTTACCAATCTTTTGTACTGCGTCGGGGAAGTCAGTCACCATAAAAGATTCTTCAATTAGGAAAGCATCAGCCATCCTTGAAGGAAAGGATGTGAATGATGGTAAAGTCGCTTTCTTCTTTGTTTAATGTTGTTTGAACATATGGCATGGAACTGAATCACCTGATCATGTTTGCATGTGTATAGATTCAATTTCTTAAAGGTTGTATACAATATTGCATTAGGACAATTCTGGTTAAGTTATATCAAATAATAAATCTAATTAATGAATTCTAATTTTAGAGAAATAAAACGTGAAGGGAAGCTGAAGCTCATTGTCTTAAGGAAAACCATCTCTCATGTTAGTTTAATCCGGTTCTCTCAGCAGCCATTTAATTGATTTTCTATTTTTTCCTAAACTTCTGCTCTTATGCTGTACTTTTTGCCTTTAAGATCTGCACAGGCTCTATATAATCACTAAATACCCTACAATCTTGTAGAATGAATTTGATACTCGTTTTTTCCTTACTGGATATGGAAAACTGTTATCCTTGATTCATCTTAATCAAAAAGACTGTTTATTCTTTATGTAAACAATTTGATAATATACTATTATCATCGTTTACTTGCTATGCACTATAGATGCTTCAGTTTTAAATTTTGTAGCAGAATTGCTCACCATAGCAGATGTTTTTTTTTTTTGCGCCGAATTATATACATAGTTGTACAAATAAAATAAGAACATTCTGTTTTAATATGCACTGTGTTTTACATGGAAATCCACAGAATGCGCTGGTTTTCTTTGTTTCACATTGCTATCACTAGAAATGTTATTACATCGTGTTAGAGAAACACAGTACGACCTTCTTTCTTTAGTAGAAATCAGTATCAGTACTGATTCGAAATCATCCAAAATAGTTGGTGCAAATGCATGTAGTTCATGCAAAATATTCAATAACATACATGCACATCATAATTCCAACCAATCATACTTGAATACATGCTACAAATTTGTACTGGTGCTAATTGCAAATGATGCACCAATTTTTCTTTTTAAGTATACACATTGAGTGTTTTCATGGCATTTTGTTGTTTTAGATTTTCTTTTGCCACAATTTTTTGCAGTTACTTTGTAGTTTCTTTGAGACACTGTAATATCTTCAAATTGCAGAACAATTACACGAGCAAGGTAACCGGACTTTCTTCAATTCCATGTTCCAGACAAGCTCGGGTAGAACTGTAAATGTATCTTCTTGTAGTCTTGCAAGAGCAACTACTTTATTAGGCTTGGAGGAAGATGACAAAATTTTTGCCTTACAAGATATTGGAAGTGGACAAAATCAGGATTCTATGAAGATCATCAAGGGGGAAAGTTCACATGGAATTTCTTCTCGGAACATTAGTTGTGTCACTACTAGCACACTCATTATTGATCCTTCCAATGTTAGAGTAGTTGAAAGAAGTCCAGATAATTTTTTAAAAGATTATTGCTTAGCAGGAAGTCATTTAAATAGTGGCCAATTACAAAAGACCCTGGCACATAAAATAGATCATTCTAATTTTACTCAGTCACCAGTTAAGTTCCAAACAGCTGGCGGAAGATATATGTCAATTTCCAATGATGCACTAAATCGTGCCAGGAACCTTCTTGGGAATTCAAATATTGGATCTTTGGAGAACAGTAGAAACAATCAGTGTTTGCCCTCCAATTCGGGAAACAGCAATAATCATAGTGTAACTTTATGTAACAAGGAGAACATCTATTATCCCTTTTCTGATTTCGAATCAATAAGCAAACCTGTCTCCAGAACCCCATCTATTTCCAAGAGAAAGCAACCATCCTCGCACACCTGGAAAGTTAAATCTGAAGGTCATGTGCTAGACCAGGGAATTGACAGAAAATTTTCATTTGGAAATGATTATTCTGGCAAGAAAGCTTATATCAGTAAACAGCCTGAAAAGGATAACTTCCATTTATCTAATAACTCCATTGCGATGGATGACAATCCTCTGCATAGATTTAGTAGTAGAAAGCTGCAACCAGGAAAAATGAGTTCTGCTTCTCCATTTAAACGACCACGAAATTCTAGGTCAGTTCAACTCCTGAAATTTACCTCTTTCTATATCCTATGCTTTCCCCATGTTTTTCAAGAAAAAAAATATTATGCTTTTGCCATATCTTACATAATATGCCATGCTTTCTCATAAATAAATTAACATGTCTTGCTATTCATCATATAGGTTTGCAACTCCCTTGAAGAATACGTCTTTGGCTACTGGTAAATGAGTGGAATATGTAAGAACCAATAGTCCTTATGCTAACTTTTGGATCAAGATATCTAAGGTAGTAAATTTTGTAGGCTTCTCCAAACTACCAACACAAAGTAGCTGCCACAGTCAGATCTCTGCTCATTATCCATGTCATAAAAGAAAGAATATTAAAGACTTCTTTGGTGGTGCTCCAGGTCATCAACATTTGGTACGAATGCTGACCTTCCTGTTCATCTTTTGTTTTTGATGTCACCTTTGTCAGAAAAAAACTCATTTGTGTTTGAATAATGCTTAAACCTAGTTGGGATCCCTATCTTCTGAAGTCAGCAGCATGAATTCAGATAATGCACTGAACTACAGATTTCAAGATGCATCCAGTCATGATGGAATCGGCATAGAAGCTTTTCAGGATATGCTGCTTCAATCTGGTGCATCAGTATCTAATGCAACAAAAGAGTGCGCCAAACTGTTTCATGGAGCTTGTATTTCTTTCTTGTCATCATGGATTCTACAAACATCTTGTTCTCCTGTTTAAGTATATGTTGAAAAATGTTTGAAATTTTGTGTGATGATTCTAACTGAATTGCTTTGTTTCTCTGCTATCCATTAGAATTGTAGACTTGTAGTTAATTTGTAATATTGTTTGGTGTAACAACAAAGGACTGACCAAGATTGTTTGATATTTTTCTTAAAAATGAATTTCTTTACATGATCTCATTTGACCCACTCAGCTTCATTCTTTGGATATAACTGATAATGACCTATTTTAGCTTAGTGAAAAGTTTGTATTTTGCCATTCATTTGGGTTTGTTTTATTCAACAAAAATCAGATGCTTATTAATGGTATCGTTAACAATGACATCTAATGTAGACTACATACCAATGGAATTATTCTTTTTGAATGGTCTAGTATGACTTCTTCCTTATGTAATTAACATTTACATTTTATAGCACTGCTATTTTATTGGGCTATTGATTGTTCATATGACATTGCTCTGGCATACAACTAAGGTCAATCCTTCTATACAATAGCGAGGTTACTCAGCACAAACAGAAGGTTGAAAAGTGAGATTTAAATTAAAACTAGGGACTCTAATGAACAACCAAAATATGATCATCTACAATGAGATCCCAAAACTAGGGGGTTGCCACCATGACTGTAAAAGAAATTTCTCCTACTGCATCAAACATACTTGGCAGTTGGCACAATGAAAATGAAATACAACCACAACTAGGGTTTTTTACCTTGGTTGTGGCTGCATGAGATAGACTACCATGAATGGAGCTACTCTTTACCTTGGTAGCCTATCCAATGCAGCCACCCAATATGTGATTAGGTCTCAAGGGCAACGACACAAGGGAATATCTGCTGTTCAATCTTAACAATCCTAACAGAAGTTCCAAAATTGAATTTGTAAAAGGAAACTAAGAGGGATGGCTCACCAGCAGCTAAGCAAGAGAGAAAAGCCAGTGGCACAACTGATCCAACTATTTGGCTAAAGTGAAATTGTGCTTCATCACTGCATCCACTTCCAAGCGCCCTTTGTGCACATATTCCCTTTTTATTACTGTGTTGAGCAATGTAGCTAGATGGATTGAGTGTGATCAATAGATTAATAATGGAATCTATATGTAAATAAAAAATATGTTAAAAGAAAACAAATTAAGCTATTATTTCAAGAATACAGATTACTCCTTGTGCCAAGTGTGATTGACTTGCTGGATGTCTATGATGCCAGTTTTGAACTGCCAATGTGCAGATATATGTCTAGTTTTGGTTCCTTCTTCACATTTGAACACTTAATTTACCCCTTCCATATATGTATTAGACACTGATACTTTCAGTATTGACACTCTGAGTGGGCATTTGACGCCTCTATCAAGCATGTGAAAATTTTATAGAACATGTTCCATTTTGAAGTTGAATTTTAGAAATGGCCTGGGAAAAAGCACTTAGTCTCATATTGTTATTTTCTGTAATATCATAGAATTGGAGACTACAAACATTACCAAGTTTAGTGTTTGTGGCATTAATAAAAAACACTCTACTTCACATCTGTTTTTATAATAGGAGTAAATCATTTGCTGAATTGTCTTTTCTATTTTTGTCATTCTATTCTATGTTGTTGCTTATATGCACCACAGTTTGTTTTACATTGCAATTATTAGTTTAAGAGTTTCATGCATTATGCTTTTATTATAATTAATATTGCCTTTGTTGTTGCATATGAATTATGTGGGTTACAAATCATTACAGATGGATTGTTTGGAAGCTTGCATGTTATGAGAGATGGTATCAAAATCAAACTAAAAACAAGTTTTTTACAGTTTCCAATGTTCTCGAGGAATTGAAATACAGGTTTGTAATTTACTCTCTTTCTTCTATTGATAATATGCAGTTTTTGTATATTTGATTCTGTCTGTGTTAGGTATGAGAGGGAATTCAACCATGGTCATAGATCATCCATTAAAAGAATTTTAGACGGAGATGCATCACCTTCATCTATGATGATTCTATGTGTTTCAGCAATCTGTTCTGGTCACCCAGAAATATCAAAGACTGATGACAAAAATTCTGGGTCTGAAGTTACTAAACAAAGTAACAACAGTAGCTCAATATTAGAGAGAAGTACTTATGATGCCAGAATAGAGCTTACTGATGGATGGTGAACTGCCTTGTATTCCTCAGAAATGGATAAATCAAGTTATGTGTATCGTTTAAAACTTCAGGTTTCTTTTTTCAGGTATTCTTTGTATGCTTTGCTAGATGTCCAGCTGTCAAAACAAATTTTCACTGGAAAGTTGTTTGTTGGCCAAAAACTTCGGGTATGAAGTAATCCTTAACTATTAATAGTCCAGTAATGCATCTTTCTTTCCAGATATTTAATTATCATTTTTGTTTCAAAACATTGCATTGCAGATATGGGGTGCTGGTTTATTTGGTTGGGTTGGACCTGTTTCATCTCTTGAGGTTAATTTTTGATGCTGTGCCAAGTAAATTCATTTCCAGATAACATTTGGTATTTTCTTATCAACTTGTCTTTTCTAGGCTTCAAAGACTGTTCATCTGCTAATGAACATAAATGGGACCTACAGGGCGGATTGGGCTGAGAAGTTGGGATTTTGTAAGCAATTATTTCGACAGTTTTGTTAATATTTATCGTGAAGTGATTTGCTAATTATATTCTGCTTACACTTGTCACATTGATTTACTTTCTTATTCATGAAATATTTAGGCAATTGTCGTGGTGCTCCTTTGTCTTTCAATTGTATTAAAGTTGGTGGTGGTAGAGTTCCTCGAACATTGGTCGGAATTACAAGGATTTACCCTCTTCTATATAAGGAGAGGTGAACCCAATTTTAACTATCTACTGGAAAATGCTTATAAGCACTGTTTTTGTCTGAGTTATAAAGTTAAATTTTTCTCAGGTTTTCTGATGGTGGGTATATTGTAAGATCGGAAAGGTTGGAAGGGAAGGCACTTCAGCAATACGATCAGCGGTACTATTGAATCTTACTAACACTTCTTACAGCAGAAATCAGTTGATATTTATTTTCTTCTTTGCTTGACATGCCTAAAAAGGATACAAGATGAAAAACACCTACGTTGATAATTAGATGGTTCAATATTATATTGTGGAATGGTCCCTTCAGTTCTTTGTTTACCATTTATGTTGGGAAGAAGTGGCACCAGCTAATGGACACTAATAATTCATGTGTAATATGCTTTTGCACTTCAGTTCTAGTTCCAAAGACTGCCTTATGAATTAGCAAAGAGCTGGTTTTATCTGCATTTAAGTTGCTCTAAATGGTTCAATAATATTTTGCTGAATGGCTCCTTCACTTCTTTGTTCACTATTTGTGTATGGAAAATGTGGCACCCGCTAATGGACACTAATAATTCATGTATAATGTGCTGTTGCACTTCAGTTCTAGTTCCGAAGACTGCTTTATGAATCAGCAAATAACAGGATTTTATCTTTATTGCCTTTAAGCTACTCAAGTTACATAAAATTTTGCTCAAAACACCCTCGGATTTCGAGGCAGGAAATTACATCCTTTTATGCTTGGTACATGAAGGAGTTCCAACAAGTACTCATTCTGCTCATTAATTTAAATCAACAATCATCATCTGCTTCAATGCATGGGTAAGATGCTAGTCTTATACAAGGCTCCTTTTAACAAAAAATAAGATATATGCAGGTACAAAGAGAATTTCATAAATTACATTTGAGTAGAACAAAAGAAATAAAATTAAATAAAGAATGAAGAGCATCAAAATTGGATTTCTTTTGGAGGTGTATGCTTAGGCATTGTTTTTGATCTTTAAACTTGCCTCAAGTTTCACCTAATGCATTTTTTAAGGCAGAGGGTATTGATCCTTGAAGTTTGTTGAAAACATTATTCACTTTGCTCGGTTGGATTTTATCACTTTACTTATTTCTCTTGTATCTGTATTAACCTTAGGATATTTGTTACAGGTTTCTCACTCTATAATTGTCGCCACTTTAATCCTTTCTTTCCGCTGCAGGAGATGTAACATTGCAGAGGCTATTTTGGCTGAACGAATAGATGTGGTTGCTGATGTAGATGACAATGATGAAGGGGCAAAACTCTACAAAATACTTGAGACAACTGCTGAGCCTGAAGTCCTGATGGCAGATATGACTCCACAGCAACTAATTTCTTTCTCAGCTTATCAAACAAAGCAAAATGTGTGTTTGCCATGTTTAATATCAAATTGGCATAATCTGAAAAATGTAATGAAGAAGGATGATTTGCTTTCAGGAGATTAGGCAATCAGACATGGAAAGGAAGATTGAGAAAACGTTAAAGGATGCTGGTTTTTGTTCAAGAGATGTCACACCCTTTATGAGAGTGAAAGTGGCAGGTTTAACTAGTAAACACTCCTGCAAAAAAGGAAAGTTCAGGGAAGGTCTGATAACAATATGGAATCCAACTGAGGATCAGGTAATGAGGAGTATTTTTGCTAGACAAGTATTTATGAATATAACATGTCACCGCATCCAAAACTTAGCTTGTTGAAGTGTTTCACAATCACAGGAATGAAACTGGCTTCAATACTCATTGGCTGCTTGGTCATGAGTATTGAAGCCAGCTGTGTAAAGACTGCAGATGCTGTATACTATGTGGTCACATCTAAGTTGCTTTTTAAAACACCAATCCTGCTAGATCTTCACTCTTTTAAATATTAAACTATCTTAGATTTGCCACCTTAGAGAACTAATACAAGCTTGTCTTGTTTCTGGTGATGCCTAACAGAAGGTTGATCTTGTAGAAGGAAGAATATATGATGTTGCAGGACTTTTGCCAACAAGCTTTGGTATGAACGTTCTTTATCTACAAGGTGGTGGATCTTCTACAGCATGGAAGAGTTTGCCTTTAACAGAGGCCAAGAAATATGAGTAAGCAAATGCCATTATATTCTTTGGTCTAATGGAAAGTATTCTTGTAAATTTGTAACTTCGTCTACTTTCCTGCAGACCTTTCTTTAAACCTCGCAAATCCATGAAGTTGTCAAATTTGGGAGTCATACCTCTGGCAAGGTAGATCAATCGTCTTTTTCAAAATTTATTTGTATTAATCTTTTTTCTGGCAAATGTTAAAATAAAACATTTGCACAATAATGAACTACACATTAATAACTCTCCACTCAAATTGTGCAAAACAATGTATTTCAATTATTTGGCACTCAATTCATTCTAAACCACATGAAAATAACACAATTTAAAAAAAAAATACAAAAATGATCAATAACATTTCATTATGTATTTGACCTTTACTTTTAGGTCCATACCTGAGTTGATTTTGTTGCTCGTTTTAGTGAATTTGATATTGCAGCAGTAATCCTGCATGTAGAAGATGTTTGCGTATCTGGGCGTCAGAAGAAACAGTGGGTTTTTGTTTCAGATGGATGCACGTGCAACTCAACATTACAATATCAAGAGCAACATCATTGTCTACTTGCTATCAGTTTCCACTCTCCATTTACAGGCAATGATTTGTCTGCGTTATTCAGTCACCACCATGAAGGAACGGCAGTAAGTTGTCACATTTTTATGTTAATCAGTTATTCAATCTGACTCATTCCACGTCTGCTGTCCAAATAACTGTACTCTGATCTTCTGTGAGAATTAGTTAAACTTACAGGTAGCTCATTCTATGAGTTATCAATTTTTTTCCTATTGTTATTTCGAATGTATTATGAACTAAGTTAAAGCTAGTATTTGTTATGAGCTGATAATGTAGTTTGGATGGTGAAACAAATGTGTTTAGACCTTATTTTAAGATGCTAACTACTGCAAGACAGTAGTTTAACGTTTGCACCATTTCTTGCAGGTTGGTTTTTTTAATCTGGTCAAGCGAGCAAGAGACCAATCAAATCATCTTTGGGTTGCAGAGGCAACTGAAAATTCTACCTTTTCTGCATGTTATAACCTTCCTAGTAATTGTCATCTGAAGGCGGATGCAACATTTGCTCAGAGATGGGCAAAATTATCTTCCTCGGTATGTTTGATCAAGTTTTGTATTCTCATATGATCTCAAGAAAAATTCCTGACGCTTTGACTCTGGGCAGATCATTCAGGAGCTGAAGGAGAGAATTCTCTATATAGTTGGACATTATTGAGTGGGAATCACGGGTTTGCTGGCTAACCAATCAACGTAAGCTGCATCCTTTTTCCGTTATATCCATTTATCGATGCTCTGTAATCCAGTTGATCCGATAATCTTTTTCTTGCTTTTAGTGTTTTGCTAGGTTATACGGTTCAAAATCGCTCAAGTTCAGGGACAAAAGATGGAAATTGCTAATTATGTTTTGGCAGCGGAGCTAATCGCTCGAGGGTTTGCTGTTTTGCTCTAATCAACAAATGCCTTGAAATAGTTTGCATTTCTGAACTATTTGCCTCTTAACTATATATGAGACGTCCCTGGTTTGTTCGTCAATTTAATTTCTTTAATCTAATTGAATTGAATGATCAATAGTACATTATGTTTTAATAGAATACTATATTGAAAGAACAAATAAATAAGGTTTTTGATAAAGGAAATTATGTTTAAAGCATAGAATTTAAAAAAGAAAGAAAATTAAAAAGTCGCATCGACTTTCCACATCCAAAATTTAACATTTCACATGTCCCAAGCAAATTATTTTACAGCTTGTCCTCCATAGATCCATCTTGTTCTAATGCTAATCTTCTATGATGGAGATGAGAAGAAAAGCTTCATCTGCTGTTGGAGATTGTTCATCTGCTTATAATCAAACATCAAAGACGAAATCCAAGAAACATAAATCTCTTCTAAAAGAACAAAATGGATCAAAGTAGAGTTACCTGGCAAAGCAACAGGCAATTTGGGCAGGAGATGGGCGAAAAGCCCGGCACTGGCTGAAGGTTCTTCCCCAGCTGATGGATCTGGAACTGAGATGCTTAAGTTTGAAATCTGTTTGCTCGCGATTCCCCCACCAGATGACTCCTCTCCTGCACTTTCATCTTCTTCTTTGGGACGGCAGTCGTCGTTCTGCCCCGCAGCTGCTTTCTCTTCTCCATGGTTGTCTTCTTGCTTCAGCTCCTGCTGCTCTCCTTTGGAGGAGAGGGAGAGGGAGATGAAACTCTCGCTGGGATCGATGCTGTCTTCCTCCATGGCTACTGATCTCGCTGACGCCTGCGATGGGATGGGATGGGATTGATGGGGTATAAATAGAGTTGTGGTCCGGAGGTAGTAGCCAACGAGCTGGAGGTATGTACACGTAGTCGCACGCTGCTTTTGTCTTGGTTCGGTGTCCTGCTTCGGGAAACGTAGCCGGACCACCTGCTTGTGACGCTGCTTCTATGCGGCGGCTTAGACCCATAGTCAAGGGACCATTGTCGACAGCTGGATTAATCCGGGTTTTAATCCTAACTGTAAATTGAATCAATTTAAAATTTCCCCTGCACGGGATCGCGTCTACCAGTGGAGGGTTCTCCCATACGACCGACTTACTGAGCATGTCAATATTCTGATATTTTAAAATTAAACTTTGTAAACAATTAAAATGTATTATAGACCTTAGAGCGTATTTTGACAAATACTCGAACTTTGAGTGTGTTTTGAAAAGTATCCGAACAGAATCTGTTTTCTGCCACTTGTATCTTTCTTTAAGGAAAAAATATCAAAACGAAGACCGTAGTTTGAGAAATAAAAAAAATCCTCCTGATCCGATATAAAATAGTTCAAAACCTCTTAGGTTTGGAAAATTTCAAAATGGACTCCAATACCTTGAGCATTATATAAATAGTACAAAACTCTTTACTGAGAGAAAAAAAAGTAAAAAATTGTGAGATAATTACCCACTAAAATTTATTAACGATTATACTTTCTCAGTCTCACTAAAACATAAACTAAATTTAACTTGTTTCAAATTAATATTTCAATACCATTTTATACCTTAGAATTTTGATTTAAGAGGAGGAGAGAGATAGATTAGAGAAAAAGAAATTTTTCTCCTATTTTTATAGATCGATTGCTTCGAAAGATATTATATCTCATCTTCCGTCAGTAAGAAAAGTTTTTAAACTATTTATCTTGCACCTACGATTTTTCTTTTTCTTTTAATCTTTCTCAAATTAAGGAATTCGTTTTGATGTTTTTTTGAGACCTCCGGCGAGTAATTGAAATTTTGCATTTCTTTTTTCATCCCTGAAGGGAGAAAGTGTTTTTCGTTCGCTTCCCCTCGTTAAATTCCGGCCACTGCGTTCTTGATTTCTTTTGCCGTTGGCAACAGATGCCGCCTTTGATCGCGCCGTCGGTGAATCCCGAATGATCGCTACCACTTCTTTCTGATTTGCTCAAATTTTAGTCATTCCTCACGATCGAATCACTGGCGAGGTAAGAGCCCCTCCGCGTCTTGTAAATTTGAGCTCACGCTTCATCGTCTTTGTTTTATTTTTGTTTTCAGTATAAAAGTAGCATCTTGATTCCAAGAATGTCTGCCCTCAACGATGGCAGCTCGCCTACTCAATCTCCGGTCACCGTTGAGCAGGTTTTGATACAAATCTTGTAACATCCATGAGATCTGTGCGGTTAATCTGGGGTTAGAATAGTTCGATTCCTCTGTTAAAAATCTCAATTTTTTTTGCTGGTGATTTTGGTTCTGCAGCTTGCCTCGAGATGCTTCGATGATCTCTTCGAATCCATCATCGTGGATACGGCATCGGAATGCCATCGGATAGCGAGGTTGGGCCTCGACCGAAACCTGGAAGAGGAAGAGGAGGAGCTGCGGCTCTCCGCGCAAGCCCGGATGGAGAATCTTGGCAGCAGTAGTGAGTACAATAGCAAAAATGTGGCTGACATCTTCGGCCAGACTCATCCTGCCATCCCCAGCGAGACCTTCGATTGCATGAACTGCGGTCGCCCCGTCACGGCCGGAAGGTTTGCCCCTCACCTAGAGAAGTGCATGGGCAAGGTGAGTTTTAATCATGCCCTTCTCTTAAACAAACAAACAAACAAACAAACAAAAAATCTTCTTTAAAGTATAATCTTGCGCCATAGGTATACAAATTCCTAACCCCGTGTTACTATTCTTGGCTGGACTGATATATCTATGTGCTTGTAATGATCTCGTGTACTGACGAACCTCTTCACTGTTGTGCGTGCGTTGCCTCAGGGGCGTAAGGCTCGGACAAAGATCACTAGAAGCACTACAATTGCAAGAAATCGGCATGCGCGTGGTAGTCCAGTGACAGTTTTTGCTCCCTATTCCACTACTCCCAACAATAACATAATTCCCGATGACACACCAAGAACAGGTGGGGAGGAACTTGCAAAATACACATTTGAGAAGCCATGATACTTCTTCAAAGGTTTTGCGTTCATCTTACACAAGCGGATTTGTTCCTTTTAATATGGACAGTGTTTCCTATCGATGCTGAAGAATGAATCAAGCTTTCATGACAGTTTCTTACAGCAATATTTTAGGTCCAAAGATAATTTGGTTCATATATATAGGCTTTAATCAAGAAACCCTGCTGAGTTCTGCAATATCATTGTGCTTTGTTCTGTTCTGGTAGACAGCTAAATAAATTTAATCCCCAAAACAGCATAGTAAGAGTGTAGTTGACATGAATGGAATGACTTTTCTCCATTAGGGGCTTTTATGTGCTAGTTAGAATTTGTTTAGGTTCCATCTTTGGAATGACTAGTGTGCAATGCGAAGCATGATTCATAATTTACATATCAAAAAAGGAAAACTACAAATTGTTTTTATATTGGCATAACAAAAACTTCAATTCTGAGAAAAGAGCACGGTCTACTATGATGCACATGGTTTACCATGAAGAAAATTGTTTGATTTTACAACATTGAACATGCCTTTTAAACTGTTTTACCATTGAACTTTTCACTTTGGTTTTCTGATCTGAAGTCCCTGACAAATGTTTAAGCTTGTCATATTTGAAGATAAAGAACTGTGACTTGTATTGTGGTTTCACTGCTTTAAATTTGTGCTTAGCCCGCACCTGATTTGGAGGCACTAAGCATGGGCTCACCTCTATAATTTGACCATAATCTGAGTGAAACAGGAGGCATATTACATTTGGCACCAAGCAATGGAATTTAGATTGTACGATGTATGATGAGATAAGGCAAAGAGATCTTTTAGTTGCACAAATGATAGGATGATGTCTGTATGTTGCTTGGCCTAGGTACTGTTTTTACAAGCTAGACCAGATCAGCTAGTTCAACTGGTTAACTTGGAAACCAGAGGCCAAAATGGTCTGATTTGATGAGTGGAAAAGATTACTTGAGAAGAATACTTAGGTGTAATACACAAAGGGATTAAGTTTAGGAGATAAATGAATAAACCGGGACAAATAACATTTCCATTGGACAAATGATAGGATGATGTTCTTAAGATGCCTGTTATAGGCAATATTCTAAAAAATCTGACTGGCTGAGTGCTTACCCAAAAATCAGAAGCCAAACTAGTCTGGTTGGATCAATGAAAAAACAGATCCTTTTGAACCATATTTTGGGTTGATTTAACTTGGAAAGCCAGAATGGTAGAACCACGACTTCACCTCCTTGTTCACTTTTAGAAGCCCTAGGCCTAGGAGCAAAAAATGACCCATGTTGACTGGAACATGAATTGGGTACAATTTGTAGTGATATTCTCCTTGGATTTGAGAACACACAAGGACCTTACATGATAAGAAAAAATTTCCAATCGAGAAAACAAGAGATGATAAAGAAACCTGTTTTCAACTAATGGGAAAATTCTCCAGCCATTGTACTTCGCCCATGATGATTCATGACCCTTCTTTTTTCAAATGCCTCCTAAATTCAAGAACAATCTAATTTTCAAGATTCTATGATTTTGTTCACTCAAATCTCAAGTTGTACTCACATAACATGAGTAACTACTCAAACCGTAGACTGCGAGCAATCTAATATTTCATAGAGAATAGGACCTTGGTATTGAAGTTGCACAAATCCGTTTATTTGTGTCAAGACCTAGTTTCTTTGTGTCAGTTTCTCCGCTTTTCACAACTAAAGCTGAATACTTAGTTGAATATGTCAAGATACAGAAGTGGAAGTGAGATTTGCAAAATTCCTCTTTCTTTACTTGTATTTGTACTGTGTTATTGTTATTATGTTCATCTACATGTGTTATGTTACTCTATAAGTTTCATCATACTAGATGTTTGAATTTGGTCCCGTTGCTTGGCATTACTGTTATCAACACAAAACTCAAGTTTTTTTGTGTTTGTTTTTTTGCAGCCTTTAAGTCTTTTATTAAAGATGGCTCGCTCATATCCATCAAGTTCATGAAGATTATGCAGTGCACATTATACGGAAATTGTTATATCTTTCAGTTGGTTGAAGTGAGAATTTCAGATTGGTGCTGAGTTCATAATTTCCTGCAAAAGTTTTTTATGCTGAATCTGCGCAGCATGTGTTTTCACTCATCCAAGTTCAAGTTTGTGGTTACTAGCTACTTTTAAAGGCAACAGAGGATTTTAGCTGTTTTATTTTGCTTTCCTGAACCACAAATGGCTTACACAGTACCCTACTCAATTCATATCTGGACTTGGAATTATAACCCAAAGTTGATAAATACAAATTATTTATTACTCTTACACCGTACAAATTTTTGATTGGGCAAATTTTAGCCTTTGCCATGTTTTGCAGTTCAACACAATTTTGAAAAGTATCACATAAATCATGGGTGATTGTTAGCCACTAGTGCAAGTAATTTAACCTTGTAATCTCATGTTGCATCACAGGTGATTGTTAGCCACTAGTGCAAGTAATTTAACCTTGTAATCTCATGTTGCAACCTTCTATGCCTTAACCACTCATGTTGCAACCTTCTATGCCTTAACCACTGCATCTCATGTTGCAAGAAAGTACCACATTCTTGCAATGTGCTTTGGCTGTTCAGGATTCCCACAAATGTTATTGATTATTTCTACACTTATGGCTCAAGTTCCAGAGCGAGTTTGGACTAAATATTGAGGGATTCACTATGTTATAGATATTTTTGTTAAAGAAAGTAGTCAGATGCTGGATTAGATCCTTGGTTGATATCAAGCTCCAGAGCGAGTTTGGACTTCTTGGTACTTTGGTT
>JBBPFP010000106.1:724349-737526 GCA_037974795.1 Kaempferia galanga | reverse complement strand
AAGTAGTCAGATGCTGGATTAGATCCTTGGTTGATATCAAGCTCCAGAGCGAGTTTGGACTTCTTGGTACTTTGGTTTCTTCCATTATTACATCAACTCAGGAAATCATCAGCGCGCATAACCTGCATAGAAATCATTGAATTCCTGCAAGAGCAGGTTAAAGTTCCAGATGCGGACTTCAAAAATAATTTATTGTTTCATGCATCGTATCTTTAAGGAAAGGCCTCATCATGATTCATCTGTTCAAAAAACATAGTTCCCAAGTTAAATGACCTTTTAAATCTGTTTGTGCTCCAAGAACGCCACTCTATGCAAGCATGAACAGAATACACAAGTCCCCTCGGGGTGGTACGATGGTTAAGATATAAAAGATTACCACATAAGGTCAAGAGGTTGAAACTCGACGCGCCCGAGCATACCTCCCCCATGCCTTAATCATTTGCACTAATGACTATTAGCCACTCGTGATTTACCTCCTCCGTATTGGCCCAGAAACGGGTTGGTGGAGGCACTAGGGATAAGCGAATCGCCTTTTACTACATGAACAAAATACACAAGGTTGTATTGCTCAAGAACCGAAAAAGCACACAAAATATTGACTAGAATAAGATTGTTTTGATGAACTATGTCATCTCTGTTGTTGATAATTGTGGCCATAAAAATTGGAGTGGCTTGCTTTTCCATTCTGTAAATCTTCACACGAGTGACAACCAAGGAAGATAGCAATGTCAATTGGATGACATTTTAACTCATGCTCACACCACCATGGCAATGAATCAACCCATGAGCTTGTATCTTTTTTCTTGAACACCGGTGACACCCATCTGTATCTCAATTATTGTGTGAAATGGTACCTACATGAGTAGAAAGATACCCAGTCTTAAGATTATGAACTGTTCTATCAATACTAGAATAATCCTCCATCTATTGTGCTGAAACATTGTACTGACTAACCTCAATGAGAGGAATTTCGTTCAACGGCCTGTCAGCAAAATATGCATACAATGCTCTCAACGTTGCCTATAAGACAAGGAAAAATTGTTGTGTTTCTCAGAGTTAAAAATTCACAAAAGCAAGCATTCAGGCAGTACCTGGTGAGAAATAACGACAACAGGAGCACGCTGTCGTTCGAGCTCAATAATTACGGGCTCTAACCTGAAAGTATAAACAAATTGAGTAGCTGTGAGGCATTTGTAAATTGAAGTCTGCAACCGGAAGCACAAATATAATCAATTGAATCAAATCATTTGATAATACCTTTGTATGACATCCAGGTATGATTCTCCACGAGGGTATCGATATCTAAGCTTGTCCTTCTTACGTGATCTAAGATGAAATTAAGATCAAATGCATGAAATGACAAAATAACCAAAAGAAGTAATCAAATGACTCAACTGGTATTCTAAAAAGTGCAAAGAAATATTCAGAGAAAATATTGTGAAAAAGTCATTTTAAAGCATACAACTACACCAAGAAATTCAATTCTATGAAGTAACATAAGTAACTTGAATTGAATTGTAGTCACTGAGGTTTGATTCTACTTTCTGATCTCAATCAAAGAACTTTTTCCCGTCACCTGACCCATATAAGCATTTTTTTTTTCCTCTTGCCACCTGACTCCTATAAGCATTAAAGAGAGGAGTCGTGGTTCATTAGCATCAATGAATAAGAGTTGAGAGTCTTCCAACAAAAAGAAAAAGGAATACAAGTTGAGAATCAATTTTTGCAACTCACAGCATCCTCGTGAAAACAGCACTCTGCTAGTTTATCTTAGAATGCAAGCAAAGATGCCTAAACTCATGGAAGACCATATATTAGACTTCATGGGAATAAGTTCCAGGCAGTTAGCCAACCTCTCACTAATTTTTTGACTTCTTTCCCCTTCAAGGAAACTTCTACATATGCTTCATCCAGACAAAAGAAGGCAAAACCTAGTCCTTTCCATTAAAGTAAACAGTAAAAAAAAACTTAATTTCCCACGTTAAAATACTTGGCTTGTGCAGGACTATTCTGAGAGAAGATTTGCCAAGAGATGTACTAGTTTCTTAGACATGAGATAGAGTAAGAACTTCTCAAATCAACACCAAAACCATCCCTATCGAAGCAACTAATCTAAAATGAATAAACTAATACATGGCATTTTTTGCATACTCATATTCCTCGGGCATGTTTTTCTTTATTTCTTCGTATGTCATTCCATCACATACTCCAGCATTTATCTCTTCAAGAGCACGCCATTGTATCTATCAATATTAATCATGACATTAAAATGGCAAAATTCAACTGATCAAAAATGAAAGAATATCAAAATTGAAATCTCAGTGCCGATAGACCATACCTTTGGAAAACCAACAATCGCACTTGCCGTTAAAATGGTTCTTTGGAGTGTGCTAGTCCATATCTGAGATAATCAATGAAAAGTAAAACTGGTATGAGAAATAAAACTACACTAGCCCCAATACAAATACAAGTTACAAGCTAAGTTGTGTGATGAATCATTTAACTAGCTAGCGTCAAAATCTATAACACACAATACAAATACATATTGACAAGATCCTAGGAAGAAATGTTTTGACATGATAATAAATCTCAGAACTAAAGCATAAGGTGTTGCTCATACAAGCTAATTGATGTGATCAATCATTTAACTAGCCAGCGTCAAAACCTATAATACACAATACAAATACATATTGACAAGATCCTAGAAAGAAATGTTTTGACATGATGATAAATCTCAGAACTAAAGCATAAGGTGTTGCTCAGTGATCCATGCAACATGAAAAAAGAGATCAAAACAAATATTAAGCTCAAAGGGAACATCTCTTATAAGATGAAGATTACTATTAAAGATACCGGGTCTCTTAGGTACTATGTGTAGGTGATTTCGTTGACCATTTTTCCAGAAGAGTTTTCCAAAAAGTATTCCTTTCAAGGATAGACTAAGCCAGCCTCCCCTCATCTTCTATCCTTCTAATTCATTTGCCTTCTGCTAGTAGCCTCTCCACATGCAGATAGTCCTTTTGCTCATCTTCAACTGCCCCATCATTGTTTCATAAATCAGTGCATCGAACTGCCACACCTACCGGCCCAACACTACTGCCAATCCAAGCTTCAACCAAGATGCCAACTTCACCTTCATCACTCCCACCACCTTGCTCACCTTCCCCAATCAGCGCAACCTCATAAAAGGCCTCAAGGTGAACTCATCCATCCATGAGCATATATGATGCGAGCTTTCGCAATGTTAAAGTTGCTACGAGACTCAAGCTTGAATAATGGATGAAGATGTTGCACTTGCAATTATAATATGTCTTCTACTAGATCTGGAAGAGATGGAAGTTTTCTAAAGCATCAATTGGAGGGTACTAAGGTTGCCGATGATGACTGAGGTAGGTGTGCGGCTAGTAGATGAAGTATGATAATATATATTTTTTAAGCTTTATCTCTTTTTTCCACTTTTTTTTACCTTTTCTTTTTAATAATTTTTGTTCACTTCTTTTTTTCCCCCTTCCTTTTCAATCTTCATAATTGACTCTTTATTTTTATCTACGGATGGAAGTACCTTTCAGCTATTGAAAGACGGCAATCACTGGATGAGTCATGGATGAGGGGTAACCAATATGAAACCCAGCTCTAATATCAATTGACACAAACTAAAATTGACCTCTCCGATCACTTAGAAAACATCAAGACAAAATTGATAAGCAAACAGCAATAAGTATCTCATACAAAAAAATTTATCTTTGTGACCGAGAATCAAAAAGGTTTTTTTTTTTATTAACTGAAATTTTCTCCGTACATGGGATTCTAGCCCTAGATTTATTCTTTGTAAAATAATGACTTAATTTATTCCAATAAAAATCTTAATTGACTTCAATAAAAAAAAATCTAATCAACTTTTAAAATTCCCCAACTATTTTTCTAGAAATATAATAAACTGTAAAATAAATAAATAACTTAACAGCTTTAAAAATTATACCAATTTTAGTCCTAACTGTGCTACAACGTTGAATAATTTTAGTAAACAGGCCTACGCAAGCAGAAATATATATAATTGTGGTAAATTCTTTTACTCGTAATACAGAAGTTAACTAGAAAACAACCTGAGGTGTTTTACAGGACTTGAAATATTAGACAAGAATGCTAGAACAAACATGAATGTTTATTAATAATGCCAAAGAAAATGAGTTCTTACAGAGGCTGTCTTCTCAGATTTCAGTCTCTTCTCGACAAAGTTTGCAAGTTTCTTCGCATATAGTTCCCCAGCTTCACTGCCCCCCCAAATTGAAAGATGTCAAACTCTTATGCACATGGATAATTGGAGTTAATTTCTAAGAGATCAAGTATAGAAAGAATGTGAAGCAATTATCCTGAATCGTGCAGGCTGACACTACAGCTCATTTTACAAATTTTCCCTAGTGAATTGAGAAAAGACTAGATGAATGGTTGGGCAAGTCTTGATAGTTGGACATTTGGCAAACTACAAAATGACCTTAGGCATTGCAAAAAGTAGGATAAATTTTTAATGCAATGGTTCCTATCAAGGCTATTATGATATAATTATGTGAATTAAACTATTGTTATTTCCTTGTACATAAATAATGAGATACAAACAACTCCATCTTTCACCAGAAAAGGACATTTCGAGATTAAGTCAACTTAAGACAGACACTTTAAAGAAGACAATTATCTAAGATGTATGGGTTCATAAAACGAAAGACACTTTAAGACTGTCAACTTAAGACGAAATAATTACAATGTATCTTGAAAAGATGAAGATATCTAACCTCAAAACTGCATCACCTCCGATTCTTCCTCTAACATTGTTTCGACTTTCACCATGCCGAGTGAGCAGAATAGGACGGGGTGTTAGATGAGTGTTTACCTGCAATGTAAATCCAAATAGCATGAATGCCAAATGTTTTTGCCAAATCTGTTTCTAGTATATCTAACCAATTGTTATGAGAAACAATAGTTTCTTTCTAATATAACATATATGATCCTCCATTTATCAGATAAATTGCCAATATCTCTCAACAATCATCGATTCCTCTGATTAATGAGAGAAGCATGTGTCTCCAATCTCATAATCAGGACAATAAACAATTCAGTGATGAACATTTTTCCAAATTCACAGAAATCAATGTTTTTCTACTAATTTTAAGTTAGATAGCCATTAATAAACAGTTTCATCAACTCAAAGTTAGAAAATGTAATCATTGCAAACATATCAAAGGGTTTCATGTTGGATGAAAGAGTGGCAAACTTAGAATATAACATGAGGGAGCAGAAAATTTAAAAGTTCTACAAGATTGTCTTTGAAATGTTTACCAAGAAGAAGACTATTCTTCCAGGTAGATAACCGCTGATATTGTTAACCTGAAGAGAACAGTGAAGTCATGGGTAAGTGAAGAAATCATCAAAAACTTAAACAAACCTTTATAAAGTGCAAAAAGAAAACAATGATAATTAATACTGAGGAAGCACATTCAGCATGCATAAACATGACAAAAGACTAACAAGTGGGCTATTCACCAAATATCAATGTCATTAGAAATGTAACACCAAAGGGAAAAAGGAACCATTTTGTATTACTAATTAAAGAAATGAGAATAAGAATTTGTCATGTTAGTTAATTGGAGCCATTTTGTTGGAATTGGGACTTCAAAAAGGACAAAGGAACAAAACTGATAATAATGATAATTTTAATAAACATGATGTTCAGCTAAGATTTTCAATAAAAGATATAATTAATTAGACAATAATTGGAACAGATAAGTGAGTTGGTATTTGTTGAAACATGCCACTAAAGGCAAAATTCTTATTGCATAATTGGGGATCCTTCAGGATATTATGATGTAGAAAGCATGTTGATGCATACATTGTTTAGCCTTTTTTGATTTGACGAACACTGCTTGGCTAATAGTTGGCCTAAGGTATATGGCAAACACATGATATATATTTTTTAAAAATACTCTGTAAAACTAACTTTATATGATTTTCCTTTGTAATATATGTTGTAGGGATGGTAACCGGGTTTGTTGTCGTACATAACTAAATTTGTAAATAACCAAGGTATGGAAGAGGAAAACATTTGAAAATGCATCGTATAATAGTTTTGGTAGTTAATTTCATTTAACACAGTAGTTGGATTGAGCAGAGCAAAGCATATCATTAAACTTAGTTTATGTTAAGCAACAGTAACCTATTTTAATTATTTAACAATGTCTTTTACGCATGAAAAATAATAAGGTTTTGTTTAACAATATGTACTGTAGTATGTGACAATGTGACGGGTAGGAGAATCCGGCTTAAGAAGGGTCCGGTGAACCTTATCTAAATAAAGGGGGTTTGGAAATCCGGCTTAAGAAGGGTCAGTGAACCTTACCTAAATAAAGGAGGTTTTGGAATCCGGCTTAAGAAAAGTCCGGTAAACCTTACCACGAGAAAAGTTTAGCCAAACGACCTGAGGATTGAGGTATAAAGTAAATATATGTGATAATCCACTATCTGCAATACACGTAGTGGATTCTCTTTAGTTAAAACGTTTCAATGCAATTTCATGGTACGTTGAAGGTCCATAATACAAAGTCAAAGGTTGTTCACGATAATCAATTAACCTAGTTGTTTTTGACATACTTCTTTTGACTTGTTAAATGCGAGCAATTGTTATTTCCATAAGAAGCTGAACTTGTTGTGTCTTTAGACTCACTAGATCCATATGGTGCAGGTACGAGGAGACGAGAGGACTTGACGGGTGAGCCATCTTGAACTTGGCAGTGCACACCCGCACGGGCCTCTTCTTTTAGGCTACGTTTTTGGTCATATATGTGAATGCTAAATTTTTCTTCTGAGTTGAGTCATGGGTCTGTAGTGAGTCGTGTTCTTTTTATTTGGTTGCGCTTTTTGCTTTTTGAAGGTTTAAAGGTCTTTTACGATGTTCTAAAATAAACAAACTTAGTTGAATGCCAAGTGTGTTAGTTCCTTACGCAAAATTCTGTGAGTTCGGGCTGTTGAGTTCTGGTTTTTTATTTAAAAAAAAATTTGGGATGTTTCAAGAAAGGCCTAAAGTAATAATTTGTCAGGTAGCAAGAAGCTGATTCTGGAACTTGTTAAATGTAACTGAGGCATTAAGACAGCAATAATAGAGTTCAAGTGTGCCTTGAGGTAAGGGTTTCAAATGCCTAACATGTAGGGTTAATATGACCAATATTCACCAGTTGATGAGGAACCATCACACAAACTACCCATTTTCTGATGTCCATGTGGCTACAATGCATAACTCTTTCATGAGGTGTGTATCGCTCACACCAAGTAGTACAAACCTATGACCAACCTTCGATTCTACTAATACTACAAACAACATTTCTCTCAGCCTGCTTCCCCTTTAACTGCTTGAAGCTCTCTCCCAATTTTTAAATATTTTCTATATTAATTCTTCTATGACACCAAACTTAATGGAGAAGAACTGCCACGATTGTGAAATCCCTAGCATAGATGGACATGGATTCTAGACCAATAAGCAAAAAAGGGGGTTCATAAGCTCAGATGGATGTGTTATTATTAATGGCTAGTGGTTAAACCTGATAAGATAATGAGTAAATTCTCATCTCTAAGCAGATTGTCTTAGATTTTGACTTTCTTGGTAAATCACAATAGTTGTTTGTGGATCTTGATCTGGGTTAGCCAATTATGCATATAGCGGTTGATGGTGATAATCCTTGGAAGGAGCATATATTTCTTTGTGTTTTTGTGCTCTCAGTGAAAGCAGTAACGAATGGAATGTGATAATTCAGAAAAGCCATAACCCTCATATGCTACGTAATTGGTGGAGGGCACTTCAGTTTATCTTTATGGTATGAGCAACTCATACATGAAACCTTGGAGCCTTTACGTATATGCATGACCATGAAATGGCAAGTGCCAATTGCCATGGCACCTTGCTACTCAAAGATCTGCTCAATTCCAACTTTCCAAGCATAGATAAGAGGGCATGCATATGTGTCAAAGCCTATCAGACATTGATGTGATTTGTCTTCTGGAAAAACAGTCCCTTAAAGGAATGAAGCCCAGGTGAGGGAAATAATTCTGAATCCAACTATTAAAATTTAAAAAAAAAAAAAATGAACTTACTTGTATCTGCCCTCCTTGTCCATTGGCCATGTCAATCATTTTGATATAAGAACCCTCTTCCACCGGCTCATATACCTAGAAAGGAACATATATTTTTCACGAGCAACTGAATATGCACGGATAATATATGCATGTAGAACAAGTGAGATCTGTTTAAAACCTTTTCATAATTGTCTAAGCGCTCTTTAAAATCTCTCATTCCAGCTTCGAAGTCTATTCTGTAGAATAATCACAGTGATTCGCATCATGGCTTATGAACATAAGGTTCTGTAAAGTTACAAATACACTACTACTTACTCTTCTGCATAATCAGGACTTTGTTGAATTTTCAACCGTATATTCCTTTCTATTATGCGCTCATCATTGCATATTGTTTCCAGAAAAATGATCTACAAAGTCAGATAAGCATCCAGGAAAAAAGGAACAAAAATAATGGGCAGTTCGAGGCAATTAACAGGTCAATGTGAAACAGTAAGGGAAGTTAGGAACAAAATTTAAACTTTTCAATTTCAGGAGTGCATGTGATAAATCAAATGAGGGACCAAGAAGTTTCAAGTTTTATCCCATCATGATAGTTACAAATGCACTCTCATAACAGTTACTTTCTGAAATCCATTGAATCAGAAATAACTTAAGTTGGGGTATTAATCAACTAAATTGATTCTTCATTTTAAAAGTAGGCATATTTAAGAAAAAATGCCAAATATGCAACTGAATCTGATTCTTGTAAGTACCTTGCATTTTCCTGCAGCCATTTTCATGAGCATATTCCTACGTTTTCTGCTGCTATTTGTGGCATCAAAAATACCAACCTATGAAGCACCAGAAAGAGAATGAATTATGGCATTACCTCTTTTATCACAACAATGATTAGAATTTTACCTGACCTCCTTCCTGCATCCACGCTATCATATCATCCATAGCCAAAGCAGCAACCTAAATATTGAAGATGAGTATAATATGTGTGCTCCAAATAATTTTTGTCAAGAAAAATGCTGAGCAAAATACATGTTAAAATCTGTTTCAGAAGGAAAACCATAAAACAGAAGTAGAAAACTAGAAATACAACTGAAAATTACGTATAGACATAAGATATTTATTGATAGGCATTCCCAAATGTGGCTGAAATCCATGAAAGAAAAACCGAATGAGACAAACTGACATAGATTTAGCACTTCTGTGACTCAGTCAAAAGCAAACAAACAGCAACTGTAATGTAATGCTTATTCCTAACCTCATTGCGTGCTTCCATACCTTCTGGATTGTCCCCGCGAAAAAAATCAGCCGACTGCATAATGAAATTTGATTTACTAAGCATTGAAAATAAGAAGAAAATTGAGTATTTGATGAATGCAGAAATATGGAACAACATTGCAATCTATGTATGTGAGAAAGATAATGGATTTAAACATCAAAATAAGATGTTTGTAAATTCTATTTCAATGTATGTAAATTAAAACCCTACATGTGCTTTAGTCTATGTCATAGATGACTCAATCAACACTGACCATAAAAGGAAAAACAACTCACTAATATACCTGATTTGTCCCAAGCTTAAGACGGCGATACTGTTGTCAATGCACATGCAAATGAAAAGCAGGTTAGTGTTTTACTGGATGAAATCAGGTAACAAAACTTCAGTTTCACCAATTTGACTATGTCACGAAGGCAAAACCAAGAAAATCGAATCTTTACCTTCCCAACATTAAAATGTTTTGTTTCGTGGCCTAACCATCTTAAATACCTAGTAAGCTTGGCTGCTGTGAAGGTCTTTCCTCGGGCTGGCAAACCAACCTACAATATCACAAGACAATAATGTAGAACAAAGAAGCAGAAAAAAATCCAAAGAAAAGTATCATTCTGTTACCAGGACAATGGCCAACCGACTATCCTCCTCTGATCCAAGCATCTGATCAGCTATAGCTGCAGCTGCAACTGCTCCAGCAGCTGCTGGCATTCCCTTCTAGTTAACCAATGAAAAAGAAGAAGAAGAAGAATCAGTATATGGATAATAATCAGAGCTTCTCAACTAGAGACAGAAACAGATATGAGAAAGTAGTAATAGTAAGCACTGTCAGATGTCATACTTCTAGAAATCCATAAAAAAAAAACTAATAACCTATTATAATATGTATTTTCTGCTACTTGAAGCTGTATCATATAATAATCAAACTCTGAATAGACACTCTGTCAGATGGCATAGCCAAAGAAATCCAATAAAACAAGCCATCTATGCGACTTTCTACTATTTAAATGTACTTTATTACAATCCAACTTTGGATTTGGTCATGCCCGCATGGAAATGAGTATTTAGGTACCCAGTTCAGCAATTTTATTCACCATTACCAAAACTCACATCTTTAAGTGCAAGCAAATTTGTTGAAAACATGACAATATTTTGCAGCAGAAAAGTATGTGATTGGTATTTGCAATGAGCACACTAACTAGAGAAACCAACAGATCAACTAATATTGAAAGAAATTAATTACAAAAGCAGAATGCCAACAGTGATTTTCACCAATAAACAGAAGGATTATTTATGCTTGAATAAACCTTTGTTTCACTGTCCAATTTGAGATCAAATGTCAATGTGCCTCCGCTAGCTGATTTAACAAGTCTAGGAGAGCCAACACCCCTGTCGACAAAGAGTCCTTTCTGACCATCTTGCTTTGGCACTGGTGAGAATGTGCCAACTGACTTCGACTCTACCATACCAGGAACTGGAAGAAGTTCAAGAGGATCCGAGATAAAAGTATCCATGCCCTGAGAAAAAAATAAAGGAAAATAATAGAGGGAATGACAGTTTATCAATCAAATTAGTAGTAGTCACTGGAAATAAGGTTAACTATGTCAGAAGAACAAACATATTATCAAGCAGACAGCATTAGAAATAAAACAAAATTCAGAAAGATCAAACATAAGGAAAGGATTGATGCCAAGGGAAAACAAATTGATAAATTTCTGTAATAAACTGGTAACTAGATAACTGAAACTGAACAGGATTGGAGTATCACTTTAAAAACATTTCACTCCTGCCTTTACAAGAAAGACAGTGCAAGCAATGGTGTGGGCATATATATTCAGGCAAGAAAATCTCTTTATGTTCCGAATGAAAGGATATCTCATTCTCAGAACTACAAAAGGGTTGCAAGCCAGTACCTCATGATGGTTAGAGTAGTCACCAGCTTTATTTGAGCCATATGAATCACCAGTTGAGGCATCATATTTGGAGAAATTCCTATCAGATAATGATCTTGGTGTCTCTGTCAAGTTAGCTGCATAAACAGCATCAACAATGGAAGAGGGCGCTGGAACAACATAGTGTTCTAAATCAAGCTCCAAAGTGGGCGTTGAACTATTCTGGTTGGAAGAATGGATGAGTGTGAAATTGCAGCAAGCATACAAAAAATGTTAATTGGTAGTAATCAAGAGAGACAAGGATGACAATATCATACGAAACTTGAACGAGGAGATACCTAGTCATTAAATAATATCACCATAAATTATAAAATGAGTAAATTCAAGCAGAAATCTATAAACTTCCAATTATTGAATTTACAGTTGCTTTTTACCATCTGTAAGTATGACGCACTAGAGAATCGATATGCAACATATGAAAAATTAGTATCCAGGATATTTCAAATGTAAAACACTACCAAAAGCCAAAGTCCGGACAAATCTATCTGGAAATTGTTACAAGCAGTTGTCAACAGACACCAACTAAAATCTGAATATCGCTATAGGCAGACCATTCTGAATGCTTCACAAACCAACATTAGCATTCTGTAAAACCTCCATAAACCAGCATTCACATCCTTAAATACCTCCAAAAAAACAGCATTATCTAAACTGATTGATAACAAAATTGTTGTTTAAGGTTATGTTACGTTATACAATAATGCAACAGTCACACATATCAAATAATTATGACCTGAGGTAATAAAAGGACGAAAGGTAATGAAGATCCACACATATCTAAGCTAGCAGTAGAGAAGCGATTAAAACGGCGTTACTTCCAAAAGTACCTCCACACCCGTCTCAGGCGCCACGTTGATACTGACATCCGGAATCCCTCGAACTCTCGATGGTTCGATATTTTCCTGATAAGCTCTCCAGCTTGCGGCAAGATCAAACGGGGACAAAATGTCGACCTTGATGAACACCCTAAACTCGAGCACCTCATCACCGCCAATCTTGAAAAGTGCCGGCCTCGAATCCCCCTCCTCCAACGCCCCTCCCGTGAGAAGCCGGTTCTTCCCCTCCTCCACCACGCATGTCCCTATGTTGTTCCTGGGCTTCAACAAGAACTTGAAATGTAGCGTCTCTACAAAACACCAACAGCCAGTCAGCAACAATCCAGGACATAGAGCTACAATCTCGCGTCGGATAATCGAGGTCCAAGAACAAAATTATACCGTGATCAGGAGGCACGACGAAGCTGAGTTCCCACATCGAGGCTGATTCCCGCGCCATCGAGAGCTAAGTGGAAATATAATCGTCGAACAACGGGAACTGTCATAAACCGATCAAAGAAGAGGAGACGGGAGAGAAAATGGACACCAAGGTAAGAAACCATACTGCTTTGGCAGCGTCCCAGGAGCCAGTGATGGGGATGGAGCCGTAGACGTGCGGGACGAGGTCGCCTCGAACCTTGAAGTTCTCCATCTTGAGGGCGACATAGAGCTGCCCCTCCCGGCCGCCGTGGGCGCAATCGGAGTTCTTGGAGGCTCCAGTACCCATGGAGGGAAGGGAGGTTTGGGTGGAGGAGATTCGGATACGGCAACACGAGCGAGGAAGAAAGAGATGGAGCGGATGATGCGACTGTGGAAGCGACGAGACGACGACGGGACACGAGTTTTATGCGAGAGTACCGTTTTAATTATACGACGCGAAGCTACATTTAAACCACAACAATAGATGGGCCGGTCCTTTATCAGATATCGGCCAGGCCCAGTTAGGCCTATTTTCATTAGTTCCAGCACCGGCCACCTGGAAGTGATCGAGTGGAGATGGATCCCTACACGTGGCAATAGATGCCTTGAAC
>JBBPFP010000106.1:643496-653889 GCA_037974795.1 Kaempferia galanga | reverse complement strand
TTCCGCCTCCTGGGATCGCACACCCAGGTTGCCCAGGATCCCACACCCGAGACTTCCGCCTGCCTAGGATCGAACACCCGGGACTTCCACCTGCCCAGGATCAAACACCAGGGACTTCCGCCTCCCGAGATCAGACACTCGGGTTTGCCGGGATCAAAACACCCTGACTATCCTCCCGAGATCCGATACTCGGTTTGCCGGGATCGGACACCCGGACTTAGGTCTGCACACTAAGCAGAAGGGTTAGACCACAAGATGGCTAACTTTAACCATTTGTCATTCATCAAAATATAAATTCAATCATCAATGCTACCTGCACCAACAATCTATTATTGCTAAATAGTATAATACTTCGATTTATTGATTTTATTCCATGTGAATCAAATAAATCTAAGTGTAGTAATTCTAATATTGAATTTGCTTGTAATTGATTGATTAGTTTGTGAGTTGATTTAGTTTGTTTTCCATGTTAACAAGCAATACATATTATTGATTCGATGTTGGGTAATTTTGGTAAACCTTTAATTAAGTCATTTAATTTGGTAATATTTTTAAAATGAGTTTGAGATATTCTTCTATATCATAGTCAAGTTTGGTTTTATTATATCAAATGACAGTTAAATAAGGAGCTGGTAAAGTTAATGACGTAAATGTTTGACACATATCTCCCTGCAAATCTACTATTTCTATATCTTATTAGAAACCTCTATCATACAAAAAGTATACAACATCTATTAAGCGTAATTGTAATTGATATATTAAGCGTCAACAAATATAAGGTGAAATTAATATAGTTCTATATAAAATTGGGAAATAGATCATGTGAACTTTATTCTATCCCGCGTCGAAAAATTCCTTCCATCCAGTGACGGTCGATATAACTCACTGCAAGCGACGATGGGATGGATCACTTTTCTCGTGATATATATTTTTTGCTTGTAGAAAAAAAAAATATATAATAAAAAAAATGATGCATGTGCATTACACTATAAAAATATAATAGAAGTTGCCAGTTGGAATAAAGGAAGATGCTGTGATTACCTATCAGACAATATAAAATAAGACAACTTTAAACAACAATATGGTGGAAACATGTGTTTTATTAAAATATTTCAGATTTTTTTTTAAAAAAAAAATAAAATTCTTATTCTACTTTGTGACTGCGACTCTAATTTATGAGTCAAGCATTTGCAGTTGACCATAAACAGTTTGTATAAATGAAAAAATAATTATGGAAAGTTATAAATAGAGAGGGAGCAAAAAAACATTTTTATAATAAAAATTAATTAAAAAATGTTTTTGTAATTAATTACGGAAGGAAATTCCACGTGCCATGCGCAATAAAAAAAAAAGGAAAACTTGAAAAAAAATTTAAAAAAATAGAAAGTGAATAATTACAGAACGTCTCCACTGACCTCAAAATTGGCATCTTTTTCGGCTCTTCCCTTTGCCGCCCCCACGATTTCTTCCTCCGCCTCTCTCCCATCGGTTTCTTGCCCTAACGCACTCGGAGCCAGTGATCGGGAATTGGGGGTTCCCCTTCCTCTCGGTTCCTGATCTGGTGCCCGACCGGCGTGGAGCGTACGATGAGGCGATCGCCTAAGGTGGAGGCGGCGCTCTCGCTTGGCCGGAAGCGATCGTTGCAGGCATTGCTCATCGCGGCCTTTCTTTACGTCGCGCTCCTTCTCTTGGAGGTTCCTTTCCTCTCCATCGGGATTTCCCCTGCTCAGTCCTCCTCCACGTATGCTGCTGCCGGGTTCCTCGGCGGCGACGGTGTGAGCCTCTCCCTCAACCTCGGAGCGGAGGACTTGGCTGCGCGGGTTCGTCCTTCTCGCCGAACGCACCGCCTTGATGAATCGGCCCGTGGACCCGCCGACCTCCGTTTCTCATCTGACCTGGGAAGGACGCTGACAGTATCAGGGCTCAATTTCCTCCTCAATGTTACTGCTGCTGGCCACGGGCCGACCTCCGGGCTTCACAAGTCTGCGAGGGACGCGTGGGAGGTGGGGCATAAGCTGCTCAAGGAGCTAAAAGCGGCGCCTTTGAAAGGACCTCAAATCACGAAGGAGGAGAACCGGACGGAAGAGAGATGTCCGCACTCGATCATACTCCCCGGGGAAGAGTTCCTTCGAAGGGAGAAGGTCATGGTGATCCCCTGTGGATTAACGTTGGGTTCGTACATAACCCTTGTTGCGAAACCGTACCGAGCTCACGCGGAATATGACCCTAAAATTTCGATCTTGAGCGAAGGGGAGAAGGAGATCATGGTGTCTCAGTTCATGATGGAGCTGCAGGGGCTTAAGACAGTAGACGGGGAGGATCCGCCTAGGATTCTCCATTTTAACCCTCGGCTGAAGGGAGATTGGAGTGGAAAGCCGGTTATTGAGCAGAATACTTGCTATCGCATGCAGTGGGGATCAGCCCAACGGTGCGAGGGTTGGAAATCCCCGGCTAGTGATGAAACCGGTAGGTCACCTTAAATAAGCTTCTTATGGTCTCTTGGATATTATTTGGATTTGACATGAGCTAACACACGACCCTCTGAGCATTCCAGAAAACACCAGATCGTTCTCAACGTTCCCATTGCTTATTCCAACTGCCCTGATCGATTCCCATGCCCTAGCATCCAACCTCTGGGAGGTTATATCCATCCCTCTCATTGTAGTTGTCACCTTAGAACTCAGGCCTTCCTCAAAGCTAGGGATGCTACCGTTGTTTCTGATGAAGAACTTGTCAAATAGGTCTTAAAGCAATCTAGGTGTTCATTGCCATCCAAGAAAAATAGGGGCATGCAAGAATTTTCTTTTATTAAAATCCGCTCCCACATTTGCCCGTTGTGGTAGATGACTTATGAAGGATGGACCCTGTAGCCTGTACTGTGTCTATCTGATTTCCTACCTCCTTGGCTATCCTTCAAAGAAAACAAGATGCATGGATTTCTGAACCTGTGTGTTTCCTTGTTCATCCATACTTTGCAAACAAACCTTCTTATCAACGTTTATGCAACCATACTTTGTATCTATTTAAGCACAAAAATGTGTTTTATTCACATAAATTGGATTTTGTTAACCTGCTTGTTTGCTGGCTTCTGTTGCAGTTGATGGGCTATTGAAGTGTGAAAAGTGGATACGCGAGGATGACAACAAGATGGAGGAGTCAACGGCAACATGGTGGTTAAACCGATTAATTGGTCGGACAAAAAAGATTTCATTGGACTGGTCATATCCATTTGCGGAAGAGAAGTTGTTTGTTCTCACACTTAGTGCTGGATTGGAAGGTTATCATGTCAATGTCAATGGAAGACATGTGACCTCTTTTCCTTATCGAACTGTAAGTTGCACTTGCTAAGGTCCCATATTTTGTCTGGTTGGGACTCGTTATTGTGATGGAGAATTAACCTTATTTTTTGTGCTCTCTTTAGGCTTATGTTCTTGAAGATGCAACTGGTTTGTCAGTGAAAGGGGACATTCATGTCCATTCCATTTTTGCTGGCTCATTGCCAACTTCACATCCTAGCTTTGCTCCACAGAAGAGCCTAGAAATGTCAGAAGAATGGCAAGCACTGCCACTTCCTGATGGACCAGTTGAACTTTTCATTGGCATCCTTTCTGCAGGCAACCATTTTGCAGAGCGGATGGCTGTTAGGAAATCATGGATGCGTACTGTTAGAAAATCTTCCAATATTGTGGCTCGGTTTTTTGTTGCTCTGGTAAACTCCATGATGTTGTTTCATGCATTTTCAATTCTTTCAACTAATACAATCTTGGTTAAACAGCATGGAAGGAAGGAAGTGAATATCGAGTTGAAGAAAGAGGCTGAGTTCTTTGGTGACATAGTTATAGTTCCTTTTCTAGATAGCTATGATCTTGTTGTTCTCAAGACTGTTGCCATATGTGAATATGGGGTTCGTATTGACTATTTTCTATCCTGATTCAATTTGTAACCCTGATTTATTTTGTTCTTTTTGCCCTATCCATACATAGACTCTGACTTCCCATTTTGATGCTATTTCCTCTTTCTCCAATAGGTCCGTTCTGTTTCTGCACGCTATATAATGAAATGTGATGATGATACATTTGTCAGAGTTGATTCAGTGATCAATGAAGTCAAGAAAGTTCCTAGTGATAAAAGCCTATATATCGGTAACATAAACTATCACCACCAACCACTGCGGGAAGGGAAATGGGCGGTCACATATGAGGTAACAAATATGTTTGAAGTGCAACTATGATGCCATAAACTGTTTTTTGTAGTGTCCAGTATGATTGGAAAGTTTTGAGTGGATTTTTTTTTTTTTGTGTGTTCTGTGATATTTTCCATATTTTTCACCTATTTCATCTTCTATTGATTGTTTTATGTTTTTGTAAGTTAAGACCTATGATCATTGAATTTTGCTTCCTGGAGGATGTCGGAGGACAAATGCTAAACTTTTGGTGGTTGTTGCTGAGTAGTAGAACTTACTTTGATTGATTTGGGTTTCTTAGTAATTTGCTTTGTTTACATAAATCCTTTTTTTTCCCTCACCCTTTGGTCCACCTAATTATAGAAAAACACATCTTTTGCAAGGGTAGGCATCCTTGCACTCTAGAATGCAAGAAGAGACTAGTTTGATCAACTTCAACATTGTGAGGACATTTTTCTTAAATTAGAAATGCACATCACAACCTCTAATGACTATTTGATATTGGCTAGCAAACTTTCTTGATTAGAAAAGTATCAAAGGAATTGTTTCTGGGTACGAGGTGCATGTTGTTATGCTTCCACTCTGACTCTATAACTTAAACAACATTTAATCCTAGTATTTGCGAAAGGGTCCTTGTTTCTAGCCAATCTGAGCTCTCAAGCTAATGCTCTGTTACCAGTGTTCCTATTTTATCTTAATAACTAGTCATCGCGTACATGCATTGCATGTGCAATATAATATGAATACGATAAATTGAACTTGATAAGGGTGTGCCAAGCCCATATAGTAGTGCAATGCAAGGAGAACACTCGAGAACTCCAGAACAAACTACTCTAACGTCCCTCATAAAAAATGAATTTAATTTTTTATATCAGATATTAAACTGATAAGAACAGATAATACACTTGATCTTAGCCAGAAGGTCGAGAAAGATATGTTTTTTAATATCGTCGACCCAAGGTATCTATAGAAGTTTCTTTGTTTGCGGTGTTGTTAATCCTAAGATGTGGAGCTAAAGAGAACCATGGTAGTGCAATACCTATTAATGAGAAAATTTTTTAATAATACGCTACTGCTGTGTCTCAAACTCTAGATTCTTGATTGTAATGAGAAAATTTTCCAATAATACGCTGCAGTTGAGTCTTGAATTCTAGATCTATGATTGATTAATGTGAAAAATTTTCAATAATATGCCGCAGCTGAGTCTTGAACTTGAGATCCTTAATTGAAATTACTAATAAACCTTAAAATTATTTTTGGTGTGAAAAGAAAAAAAAGGACGTTGACGTAATTTACTTTTGGGTTTCACTGAATTAATTGAAAGTTAGTTAGTAAAGGGTTCAGATTCTTAATAAAATAGTAAGATGACAAAAGGAACTAATGGAAGAAATATCATGCAACATCAAAACCAAACTGTGAAGTATCCAGGAACTCAGAACCAAATTGATGAAGTGAGGATATGAATGTTTGATGAAGAGAAAATAAAACCTCAACCATTGAAAAAATCTAACCAAGAGAATTGGAAGTGAATTCATTAATTCAAAAACTTGACCTAGTACATGAGATTCTGTCTCTTTTTTATAAACTAACAATCGGACTCATTCTGCATAAAATAAAAATTCATTTTATCCTAATAAAAATTATTTAAAAAAAAATCTGGCTATTTTCTAAGAAATATAACAAACTATAGAAACTTTTGAACTTTTCAACAAACTGCGTTGCTATCATGGAAGTGTTTTTTTTTTCTGTTTGTTATTCTTATTAACTCCATATCTTACTTGGTTTGAATGTTAAATCTCAAGTGATCCATTTTACCTACCAGTCAGACTTATGATCCTCCATTGCAGGAATGGCCTGAAGAGGATTATCCACCCTATGCTAATGGCCCTGGATATGTTGTATCATCAGATATTGCTCATTTCATCATTTTTAATTTTGAGAAGCACAAATTAAGGGTAAGCATAATTCTATTTCTTGTGGTCATTTTTTTTTTAGTTTAGTTTAGCATTAACATTGATAATAACACTGTTTAGAACAGCCTGTAAGTTTCTACCATATTTTTCAAATCTCTTTCGTAAGAAATTTCAGAAATACTATACTTACAAAAAAAAGGTAATGTAATAGAAATGAAAAGACTAAGATAGATATGCATAGTTACTAAAAAATGATAAAATTAAAAATAATAGTAGAGCTATAAAACAAGAATTTCATTAGAACACCTGGTCTCTCTGTCATGTCAAAAGGAAAGATTAGTCAATGGAGTAAAAAATGAATTTGAATATTATTGGGTATATAGTCTTTGAGTAAAAGCCATGACATTGTGTAGTTGAATTCAATAGTTGTGACGAATATGACTTCCTGATGATGAGCTTTCCATTATGGTTACTTTTTTTTTGTTTTGTTCCTTTTTGCTAATTCTTCTTCCTCTTCCTTTATAATGATGGAAGTATGATATGGTGCATGATCTTCAAATTCAAAACTGATGCAGTTGTTTAAAATGGAAGATGTGAGCATGGGCATGTGGGTCGAGCAGTTCAATAACTCCAGAACAGTTGAATACGTTCACAGCCTCAAGTTCTGCCAGTTCGGATGCATAGACGGTTACTACACTGCACATTACCAGTCTCCAAGGCAAATGACATGCATGTGGGATAAATTGCAAGCAGGAAAGCCTCAGTGCTGTAACATGAGATGACATCAAAGAGATGCAAGGGCTAGCGATGCTGGTGTCATGCTGCTTAACAAAGAATTCTTTCATTGTTTCTTTTGTGCTCATGTTGGCAGTAAAGGCTAGTGATGGAGAAGCTACCTTGCCCAACACATGAAAGGATCAGCACGATGCCTATGGAAGTTGCAGTCATAAGGTTAAAACACCCTACGGCTTCTCCATCAGTTTTGTTGTGTAAACTATGTGAAAACTGCCATGGGACAGAATCACATCTTCTCCCTGTGCTTGCTGACCATATCTAACAACAGGACGCCTGTACATGGTCGAAGTTGCATCGTGTTTTTTGTTTTTGTTTTTATTTTTGCTGCTGCTAACTATCACCTCCATGTACTACCAGTTAAGCAACAATTTTGTGAATAACCAACCATTTTTTATGCATTCAATTTATCAACACAACTAGCCTTCATGAACTGCAATGACTAATTGATTCAGCTGTTGATTCTTAACTGAATATTAGTTTGGAACGCAAACATCAGAATTCTGCTTGGCGAGCTACGTTTTCCTTTCTGAAATAGCAAATCCTTTATTTCGAGTATTGGAATTACTACTCAAATTTTCTGTTTTTTTTTTTATTTCTAAAAAGGAAAATTACGACATACAAAGAGTAGAATTGCTGAATTTGACCAAAGGCATATGGGAGCTCACTTTATCCGTCCTCGATGAGGGAAACTTGATGTTGCTGGAAGGGCGCCTCTGCAGGCACTCAGCGGTGATGCTGTTGAAGTTGCCGGCGAACTCCGTGTGCTCCGCCAGGAATGCCGTCCCGCGGCCACGAACCTGTAGATCAACGACTGCTGCCCCATCTCGCCACTGCAATCACAAAATCCTAATCCTTGACAGCTAACTACCACAACTTATAGCAACTAGCTGCTATAACTTTTTACAGCTAATAGCTGCAACAATTAACTACTATAGATGTAGTTACACAAGCTCAATGAGACTCCATAAACTGAGGCTATGCCACCTTCTCATTAACCTAAACAAGCATCACACGTGTGCTCGATGATTTGAACTGGGTGTTCTTTCTCTATCCATGAAGGTGGCTGATGAGTAAAGTTATCAAGTTTATTTGAATTGCCAGC
This sequence comes from Kaempferia galanga, assembly GCA_037974795.1. Classification (NCBI taxonomy): domain Eukaryota; kingdom Viridiplantae; phylum Streptophyta; class Magnoliopsida; order Zingiberales; family Zingiberaceae; genus Kaempferia; species Kaempferia galanga. Next base: position 645,896 of record JBBPFP010000106.1, on the reverse strand, counting down.
ACTGATTAAGCCCAATAATTGAACTAATCACCCTTTGAAAAAGACAACAAAAGAGAGTTGAATGATTGGCATTCCTGAGCTACTTTGTATTGGGAGAGATGAGTTTAAATTAATGATGTGGTGAATTACTAATTATATTATATTCTAAACGTGAAATGCATGTTTTATGTCACTTTGCTCACCCAAGGAAGATATCATAGTGACAATTCACAGACTATTTGAGTTTTACACAGATGATACTGATGGTTTATCACATTGAATATAAAGTTAAAGTAGTCTTATTCTACTTATTGGTTCTTCAGTAAGGCTGTTGGGCATCTATTGGTAGTATTCTTAATCAAAATACCCGTAACAGCACATTCAGAAACTTAAGTCCATAACATACCATTAGGGTATATATTTAGTTATCTAAGAACTGGAATCTATTTCATAAATGTTTGGATTCTTTCAGTTGTGGAGAATTATTCAGAGAACCATTTGACAGGTAAACTGTCAAGACTTGCTCAATTTTTTTTAAAGCAATTGGCAGATTATTATCGTTATCATCAAGATAATTAAAGAAAGACAACAGACCAAAAAGTTACATCAAGAGAAAAGGTGAACTGATTACACAGTGTGCCTACACAAAGTGATTCGGTGGCCCACAATGATTTCCTATAGACGTGCTTAGAATAGACAGAATCCAAGCACTCAACACACACACAAAAAAAGAGAAATTGAAAAAGAACACTAATCAATACTTAGTGCTTCGTTGTCGGTGATTCTGTAGTAGTCAGTTATTTAGTTTATCTCAATGACATCATTGATTTGATCATGGAATAAGTTACTTGCGAATTCTGCCTGTTTGAAGCTCGTTGGTTGGATTTCAACGTTTGGGTAGTTAACTTTCTTCAGAATTCTAGTTCAGTAATATTTTGATTTGGGAATCAAGATGGAATTTGTAAACAGAACTTGCTCTGTCTACATCAGGCTAGGAGAAATAAATAATTAGCAATGTGTAAACAAAAGCGTGCAATTTTCTTAAACAACCATTTAGAGAAGCACTCATACATCAGGCTTCTTCCCCAATACATAACACACAACATTGTTTTTTATTCACTAACATCAAGCAGCCACAGGAGCTCAATGAAAAGGAAATCTCTGCTACCCCACAACTAACCATAATAGACTTGACACCAATCAAGAAACAACGAAATCGACCCTCTACTGCACACCGTTCTCATGTAATTTTATTGTTATTATATAAATACTTTTCTTGATTTTGTGTAATTACAAAGTGTTTTTTTCATTCTTGCTTCTGCAAGCAAGAATTCGAGCTAGAGGAGTAGCTCCTCTCACTCTCACCATTACAGAGTTTTTTTGTACATGAAAAGTTAAAAAAAACTTCACCTTACTCTAGTTTTCCCCCATGGATAGATCAATTGGAGTTGCCTCAACGCTTCAAATGCAGACGGTGAGATTGTGACTCAACGAGGATCGACCACATAACCTGCACGTCCTCGCATTGGCATGACTTGACATCCTCGTAGAGGATGTAAATCCCCCTCTCTGCTGATGAAAATCGTTAGTAATGAGTGAAGGAATACTCAACTAAGATGATAATGATGAAACAAGCAGTCGAACGGTGCTTACTCTTTCTGTGAGCAGAGTGGAGGCGAAACCAGAGCCTCTTGAGAGGGGAGAAGAGGGACCGAAGCCAGCCCATGGGGAGAAGGTGGAGGGAGCTCAGAGCTGCACTAAGCACACGGCTCCATTACCTGTGGTAGGAGGGATTGAAGGTGGAGAGAGTTAAGTAATAGGCTTGGTTTGTTTTGGGGAGGGGTGAAAGTCTCTTTCACTAGTTCTCATGCCCTCGCAGAAGAAAACATTAATTGCATTTGATATTGGCTTGGTACCGAGTCACCCTCCAACTTCTACTCTTCTCTTTCAAGCTCCGTGTGTCCCACTTCACTGGGAAAGCTATTTCTTGCTTGTCATGGCATAAATTAAAATTTGGAGGATTGACTTGTTAGCCTCCTCGCTTTTGGACTCTTTTTCGATGAAACAATTAGTAAAACGTGATTATGCACAAGTTATATGAATGAATATAAATTATACCTTTATGGTTGTTGGGGTTAGTTGAGATTTTTTTTAAAAAAAAATTAATTTCTTATTTTATTGTAGTAAGTCGGTCATTGTCTAACTAACTAGGCATTCCGTGAGGACTTTTCTATGAAATAATGTGGTAAAAGATGATTATACTCACCTCAAGTGTTTTTCACAGTCTGCTCCTAAGTTAGTGAAGGGGATAAATTACAAGGTCAACTTATAATCGACCTCCAAGTTGGCTAGGAAGTGAGAGGAAGCTTTTCCATGAAACTCAGTGTTAAAAGGTGGAATTTGCCATCCCAGTGGCCTCAC